>BOPN01003587.1:32500-35000 GCA_017312705.2 Penaeus japonicus | reverse complement strand
TCTATTATTTGTGACCACAGGTTTTCCGAATAATATTCACCTTCGTAGACGATGATTCCTGTCTTGAGATGCGATCACAGTAAGAAAAATGAAACATATCAAATTTATTTGAATTAGATTTAATTCTAACTCGCATTATTTTATTTGACTCACTAATTGCAAAATCACAATATGCCATTAAGATTAAAAGCGAGGAATTATTTTAAATGTCCTATACATTTAGACGTTGAAATGCATTCTCCATTTGTGTTGCAAAAATAAACTGCCTTTTTATGCAATCATTGCATATGCAGCGATCTGTTGCTAACAAATACACAAAATCTCGAGCAGTAGCGTTTAAGTTACGGAAATTTTGCAAAAAATAGTCATAGCGCTTCAAGGTCGCGACCGAGTCGCACCGACTATATATTAGTGGAATATATTTAACCGGCAGTCACTCGAACCTCCAACGCAACCATGAACAACAAAGGTAACTACTCTGGATACTAATTTTTGGTAAATGATGAATTACATAAGCAATGACAATAAAATCGTAATAGTCAGTCGTAATGATATTGTTTCACTTTTCACAGGTCCTCCTCCTACTCAGTCTTGCAGCCATCATTGCTGCAGACAGCCGTGAAATATACCGCCCATCTCAGGTAAGAGCCGTCTATTGAACTCTTAGTGAGAAAATGCCTAATCCATTAATGATTTGACATAATAGTTGTAGAAGTAAATCAAAATTTCCTGGATCTAAAACCTTTCTTTCTAGTCTTCACAAGAATCCTCTGAGTCTTCCAGGAATCCCTTCAAAGTCATCAAGGCCAGTACAATTTCAACTGGGCCGTCAGCGATGACTCCTCAAGCAACGAGTTCGGACACCAGGAGGCCCGTGACGGCTTTGACCACACCCGGGATCTCCCCATTGCAGCTCCCCGACGGCCGCCTTCAGAGGGTGACCTACTTCGTTGACGGCGACTCCGGCTACGTGGCCGAGGTCAAGTACGAGGGCGAAGTCTCCGATGAATCTAGTTCCTCTGAGTCTGAGGAGGACTCGTAACGATAAGAGTCTTAGCCAAAGCCTAACTCGATATGATATGTTCAAAGATTGTTATTTTTGTTTATAGCAACCATGCACCAAATACATATCTATACTTCAAAAATATAAAACATTTACTATAAAAACTTTTTGCCGTTTCATTCCTATTCATTCATACAAACTTTCTGTTTCATATGAGGAAAGTTAAGAATTACTAAAACGATGTATGTGTGTGTTCTTGTTTATATTGTTCAATGATTTTCATTGAATTTGAGGGCCGTCGGGGAGCCGTCACAAGCCTCCTGGATTCGAACTCGTTGCTTGGCGAGGTCATCGCTGACGGCCAAGTTGAGTGATTTATGAGAGTATTACATTTGAACATGATGTTATTAAGTAGCTAAGACTCGTGGCTTGTTCTTTAAAGATAGAATGAATTAAACTTCATTGGGCTTAACCCTCGTTGTTGACTCGACTGCGAACTAGGTGCCCTCTGCAGGCGACCGTCAACTTATTAGAAATTAAGATAATAAAACAATTAAATCTTTAAATTACCTGAGACAGCTTTTCTTTGCTTCATGTCTGCATGAATAACATGAGTTCTTCAAAAGAATCATTGTTTAACAGCTTCGAAGGAAACTCTAGTTCTCACAATTTTTGAGATTTTAGGTTTTTCCACTTCATTTCTTTCAATTAGTAAATCCTACTTCAAGAAATTATGAGTAATAAACAGCGAGGTTCAGGGTAGATCAGCGACCCCAACACTTATCCATGCATTTCCAATACTAGTGGGATCCTCAAAATATCCGCGAAAGGGCGGGGATGCTACAGTAAACCCCGCTTATATTTACGATAATGTGACATCGTATATGCTGTATTCATCCCATAAATCAATAAAGATGCATCGTTACTGTTAGTATCTGTAGGACTTTCTATTATTTGTGACCACAGGTTTTCCGAATAATATTCACCTACGTGCAGCTCCCCGACGGCCACTTCAGAGTGTGACCTACTTCGTTGACGGCGACTCCGGCTACGTGGCCGAGGTCAACTACGAGGCCGAAGTCTCCGATGAATCCAGTTCCTCTGAGTCTGAGGAGGACACGTCACGATGAGTCTTAACAAAAACCTGACTTGATATTGTTATGTTCATATATTGTTATTCTTGTTTATAGCAACCATGCACCAAATATGTCTATACTTCAGAAATATAAATCATTTACTATAAATTATTTTTTGCCGTTTCATTCCTATCCATTCATACAAACTATCTGTCTCATATAAGGAAAGTTAAGCATTACTAAAACGATGTGTGTGTGTGTTCTTGTTTATTTTGTTCAATTATTTTTATTGAATTCGAGGGCCTGAAAATCAGACCCTATAAGAAGATAACTAGAATATGCTTCGTATATACAGAGGAAAATATTACTTAACAAGCAAAATTTCTTCCTCAATATAGCACAATTCATGTGACATATCATT
>BOPN01003587.1:15000-20000 GCA_017312705.2 Penaeus japonicus | reverse complement strand
TATATATATATATATATTATATATATATATATATTATATATATATATATATATATATATATTTATATATATATATATATATATATATATATATATATATATATATATATATATATATATATATCCTCTTCTTGAATTTGGTTGGTTTCTCCATGGATCTTGATAGTCGATGTTCCATTCCAGTAAATATATTCTAGTACTTTACCATAGACTCTAATATCTTATTTACGAATTCCTTCTAAAATTAAGTGTCTTCTTCTAGTCGATGAATACCATAAGCAGAGACTTCCTATATTCGGCTTTTTCTCAATGTTCCAATATAGACTATTTTATGTATCTGCAATAAGCACACATACAAATATAAGGCCCAAATAGCGCAATTATCTGCAAGTATTCATCTAAATGTAAGCGGTTGAACAGTCAGTCTTTTCATAATAGACACGTACGCTTAATTCTAATCATCATCCAGTCAGTATATATATATATATAAATATATATATGCATATATATATATATATATATATATATATATATATATATATATATATATATATATATATATATATATATATATATATATATACATATATGTATATATATATATATATATATATATATATACATATATATATAGAGAGAGAGAGAGAGAGAGAGAGAGAAAGCGAGAGAATTTTCTAACTGATCTGTATTAATGATTAATAAAAAGGCTCATGAATTGACATTGGAATTTGAAATCATCGTCCATATGTCACAAGAATTATGCAATACTGAGTGATTTTGCTTATTACGTAATGTTTTCCTCTGTATAAACGAAGCATATTCTAGTTATTTTCTATTTCATAAAATCTGCATCTAGGGTCTGATTTTCAGGCCCTCAGATCCAATGAAAATCATTGAACAATATAAATAAGAACACACACTCATCGTTTTAGTAATGCTTAACTTTCCTTATATGACACAGAAAGTTCGTATGGATGAATAGGAATGAAACGGAAAAAAAAGTTTTAATAGTAAATTATTTATATTTCTGAAGTATAGATATATATTTGGTGCATAGTTGCTATAAACAAGAATAACAATCTTTGAACATATTATATCGAGTCAGGTTTTGGCTAAGACTCATATCGTTATGAGTCCTCCTCAGACTCAGAGGAGTTGGATTCATCGGAGACTTCGCCCTCGTAGTTGACCTCGGCCACGAAGCCGGAGTCGCCGTCAACGAAGTAGGTCACACTCTGAAAGGCGTCGAGGAGCTGCGTAGTAGGGTCCTGAATTGGCGTCCTCTGGGCCTCCTGTGTCAACTCGTGCTTGAAGTCATCGCTGACGGCCAGTTGGGTTGCCTTGTCACCGATGTCGAAAGAGATTCCTCGGAAAAGACTGGAAAATGCTGGCTGAAGATTTAAATAAGGTTTTTTTAGAGCGAATTTTTGATCTACTTCTATTATGTAAAATCATTAATAGCGATCGTATTTTTCTGAAATTCCAATAAGGCAGCTCTTTACCTAATGTGACAATAAAATTCTCACACTGTCTTCTACAACTTTTTTGTCTTTACAAAACTGAAACGAGAGAGAGACTATCGAAAAAGTCAAATAAATAATATCTTTGGCTGATATATTTATTTGGAAATTCATAGTACCCACATAATCTAAAATTTTCCTAAAGTATCCGATATCGTTCACCTTAATTGTTCATGGCTGAGTATTGGGCTCAGTGACTGCCGGTTAAAGCAAATTCCCTCAATTATAGTCAGTGCGACTCGGTCACCTGCTAATTTTTAATGATTTTTTCCTATCAGATTTCCACCCAACATAAGCGCTACTGCTGTTTTGTGCATTTGTTGTAAACCGATTTAACCACAGATGCATCGATTTGCATAAAAAAACTGTTTATTTTTACAACAAAAAAATTATATCAACGTCTGGGAGGATTTAAAATAATTCCTCGCTTTTGTATTTAATAGAATATTGTAAATATACAGTCTTTTAAATTAATTTCATTCTTTAATATCTATTGCATTTAGAAATTCCTGCTTTTAGTGAGTCAATTAAAGATATAAAGGAATGTGGTAAATTGAAATCTAGTAAAAATACAATCAATATGTTTATTCTTCTTACCGTGATCGCATCCTAAGACTGGGATCATCGTCTACGAGGTGAATTCTTTTTTCGGAAAACCCTGGTCACAGATTAATGAAAAGTCTAACACAGTCACTGTCATGCAGCAACGCGTCTTTGATGATTCATGGGATGGATACAGAAAGACAGATTGACAGTCATATTATCGTAAATAAAAGCGGGGTCTACTCTAGCATCCCCGCCCTTTCGCGGATATTTTGAGGATCACATTAGTATTGGAGATGCATGGATAAATGTGAGGATCGCTGATCTACCTCGAAACTCGCTTTGTTATTTAGTTATATTTTCTTAAAGTAAGATTTATTAATTGAAAGAAATGAAGTGGAAAAGGCCTAGGTATTGAAAATTGTAAGAACTAGAACTTCCTTCGAAATGTTAAACAATGTGCTTCTTTTGAAAAACCTATGTTACACATGCAGACATGAAGCTAAGAAAAGCTGTCTCAGGTAATTTAAAGATTTACGTTTGTTTTATAATCTTAATTTCTAATAAACTGACGGCCGCCTGTAGAGGCTGACCTAGTTCGCAAATGGCGGCGAACAAAGAGGGTCAAGTCTATTATGAGCCTAATTCATTCAAGTCTAAGGGGGACAAGCTACGATATGAGTCTTAACTACTTAGTTCAGTATTATGTTCAAATGTAATACTCTCATTAATCATTCAACTGGGCCGTCTGCGATGATTCCTCAAGCAAGTTCCGGACCTGGGCTTGTGACGCTCCCGACGGTGACTCCGGTTACATTAGCCGAGTTCAGTACAAAGGCGAAGTCTCCGATGATCGCTCTTCCAGTCGGGGGATACCACGATACGAATCTTAGCCAAGAGTTGACTTAGCATTGTGTAACTTGTTTTCAAATGTTATTCTCGCTAGGATCTAAATATATGTGTATGATTATGATACTAAAATGTTTCACAATGAATATTTTTTTTAATATCCTGAATATTTGGGATATATGTAGATCATTTCAACGCATACGCAGGGATGTATATACGTATTTGTATTATTTACAGTATATGAGAGTTGATCCACACATGCTTTCGTGCCTGGTTCAGAATAATATTAATTTGGAATGTTTTATTTTCTGTACTAAGAATAAGTGTTCTTGTTTGCTTATAGAGATTACTTATTTGTTTGTGTTATTATCGTAGAAAAAAATTCAAATTTCTCAATCTCATTCAAGTACTTTAACAGAAATGTGCCGTTTATAATATTACTTTTTATAGGTTCAGTTATGGACCAACCTAAGGCTAAAAAACACATCACGTTGAAATTTATTTATAGATATGTAAATATGATCTTTACAGTAAGGTTCATTACAGGTTTATCTTCTCCTTCTTGGACTCGTTGCAGGTCTGGAGCGTATCGTGGCCTGTATTCCCGAGACTCGAAGGAAGCAGACTCGTAGGAGTCAGGGGAAACGAGCCTCGCCCTCGTCGTTGACCTCGGCGTAGCCGGAGTCGCCGTCAACGAAGTATGGCGGTCTGCAGGCGGCCGTCGGGAAGGTGCACGTAGTAGGATCCCTGAGTGTCATCGCCGTCACGGGCTTCCTGGTGTCAAGTTGCTTTGCAGGAATCTTCATTGCACAACCGTGTATTCGTCAGAGTCGTATTTGGCCTCTCCAGGTCCGTAGGATTCACCTCGGAAGGAACAATCTCTGATGTAAAGAAATTGGCAAATGGCTCTTTTGTTGATCATCAGGGGATGATATATGTGGACAAAGAGCAGAAAACTATCGAAAGAGTTGTAAACTGATTTCCTGAATAACTATAACACATGTGGTGGCCTGTATTCGTAGGACTCGAAGCTGTCTGCAACGCTTAATATTATAGACCCATAAAGATGAAACCTGTGAAATTTTAGTGATGTGTAAATTAAATGCTTAAGCAGAGTTTTCCTAAGAATGATAATATGGAAATCTTACTGATAGATATACTGAAATATCTTAGTAATTATAAGTTTGAAACCTTGGCTGATATGTTAGGTTTACCTACCTTGGTGTTCATGTTGAGATAGGTATTTCAGAAGCTACTGATACTTTCCAGTTTATTACTGAGCAATATATACCTCTGCATCGGCGCAAACGTGGTGCAAGGTCGGCCAAGGACGACTTTTTAATATGTGTTAGTAGAAATCTGGGCGGGGCTGTGATGGAATAGCTATCGCATCTGTCGTTTCTCACAGACATATGTATACGAACACACACACACACACACACACAAACACACACACACACACACACATATATATATATATATATATATATATATATATATATATATATATTTATTTATTTATATATATATATATACATATACATATATATGTATACATTCATATATATATATATATATATATATATATATATATATATATATATATATATATATATATATATATATATATATATATATACATTATATACATATATATATATATATATATATATATATATATATATATATATATATATATTTATATATATATATATATATATATATATATATATATATATATATATATGTATATATATATATATATATATATAAATATATATATATACATGTATATATATATATATATATATATATATATATATATATATATAAATATATATATATATATATATATATATATATATATATATACATATATATATATATATATATATATATATATATATATATATACATACATATATATATATATATATATATATATATATATATATATATATATATATATATATATATATATATATATATATACATATATATATATATATATATATATATATATAAATATATATATATATATAAATATATGTATATATATATATATATATATATATATATATATATATAT
>BOPN01003587.1:0-2500 GCA_017312705.2 Penaeus japonicus | reverse complement strand
AGTCACGAGCTTCCACTTTCACATAATTTGTATAAAAATGATATATTTGTATATACATTTTTTATACAGAAGTAATATATATATATATATATATATATATATATATATATATATATATATATATATATATATATATATATATATATATATATATACATATATATATATATATATATATATATATATATATATATATATATACATATATATGTATATATATATGTATATATTAAGACATTTCCTCACACACACCGAGCAATATCTATGTATTATTTAATAATTTGAAAAAAATAATTTGAAAAAAGTTTTCATCGTTCCAAACTTCTTCGGTATGCTTACTTTGACTCGTTGGAGTCATAGAAGTATCGTGGCCTGTACTCTCGGGACTCGAAGGAAGCAGACTCGAAGGAGGCAGACTCGTACGAGTCGGGGAAACGAGCCTCGCCCTCGTAGTTGACCTCGGCCACGTAGCCGGAGTCGCCGTCCACGAAGTACTTGACGGTCTGCAGGCGGCCGTCGGGAAGGTGCACGTAGTAGGATCCCTGAGTGTCTTCACCGTCACTGGCTTCCTGATGTCCGAAGTCGTTGCCGGAATCGTCGTGCCTGACAGCCCAGTTGAAGTCGTACTTGTCCTCTCCAGACTCATTGGATTCAAATTACTTTTCAGAGGAACGGTGCTGTTAGAATAGTTATATTATTATTCTCATATTTCTAAGAAAAGAGACAAGAGTTGACTTCAAATATATCATTAAATGAATTGCTTAACAAAGAGAATACAAAATCGTAGGAATAATTACTAACCTTGGTGGCCTGTATTCGTAGAATTCGAAGCTGTCTGCAGCGGCAATGACTGCCAGCCCAAGGAGAAGGAGAATCTGGAACATGTTTTTTTATTTTCTTTTTTTCTTTATTTTAGTGTGTATTAAGAATGACTAAATACGATTTTAATGTTTCCTTTTATACATTAAATGATCTTATACCATTTGAGAATTTGGGCATATCTACCTTAGCGTTCATGTTGAAAGAAATGTTTCAGATGTAACTGATGCTGGTGAATCGCTGCTTGACCAATACATACCTGTCTCTGCTCAGCCATGGCGCAAAGTCACTCGAGGATAATTTTTTTTTCCTATCTTTATATCGGCTGGGTGCGTTAGCTGCGTTATCCTAGAGGTAAATTCATTAAATTTCGTATCTTTCTTTCCTTTCCTATATATATATATATGTATCTATATCGAAATCTATATTGATATACATGTAAGTATATATCTAAATCTACCTGTCTGTCTTTATGTGCACACACACAATAATACACATGGAAGTATGGACACACTCACACATACATTCGCACACACGCACACACACACACACACACACACATTCGCACACACGTACACACACACACATAAAAACACGCACATACACACTCATTCACAAATCAATATATCTCTTTAATCATGTGAGAATGCGTGTACCCAAGAGCAAATACTCTTATATTCGTGTGGTAAATTGACTTTTATATGTACGATTTACACAAGTTTATATAATCTATACGTAGCAGTCATAAGTATAATCTTATCATTCCACACATTCAGACAAAGTGTGTTCTATCATGCTACGAGAATATGGATTTGTCTGCACGTTGGGGTGTGTTATCCTTTCCGTGGGTCAGGCTATGTGCGAAGTCCTGACTTTGTTTGCAAAACTGCGAATTAATTCATATATATATTCCAAGAGTACTAAATGTAGAGCTGCAAGTAATGTGTTACTGTTTTTTTTTTTTTTTTTTTTTTTGTGTGTGTTTGATATTACTTTATTGGTAATTTGTCTGGTTTTGTATTTGCATATATTGTGTTATTGGCCTAGTAACACTACCCTCGCCACTATGGGTACCTATTCGTTAGGAAATATAGTTATACCAAAAGATTTATGTGAGTATCTGGCTACCTATTCTCCTTCCTTTTCATTATCCACCTCACCTTTACCTTGTGCAATACAAATTAAAAAAAAAATATATATATATATGAATAAGGAGATGCTTTAGCGTGTTTATGCCATAATATTTTTAAAAATCGGTATTGAACCTCTTGGCATTATTACGTTAACAAGTAGATACCTTGAAAACTTTTAAGCTGAAATATGTCCTTTACAATGAAACCTGGATGGTATTTGTAGGAGAGCCATCAGATTATAATTTACACAGTTCTATAAAACAAGATGTGGAGTTGGCATTACGGTACTTATAAAATAAGTTCTAAATAATTCTAATGATACTGTAATATCGAATTCCCCTTCTGTATCAGTCACACTGAACAAACTAGTATTGCAGTATAAGAACGTTGAACTATAATGCAATCTAGCAATCTCTCTCTCTCTCTCTCTCTCTCTCTCTCTATCTTTCTCTCTCTCTCTCTCTCTCTCTCTCTCTCTCTCCCTCTCTCTCTCTCTCTCTCTCTCTCTCTCTCTCTCTCTCTCTCTCTCTCTCTCTCTCTCTCTCTCT
>BOPN01003586.1:125000-127500 GCA_017312705.2 Penaeus japonicus | reverse complement strand
TCCACACACACAAAAAAAGGTGTACCATACATCGATCTCAGATAGACTCAAAACGCCCGACTGAGAGAAAAAGGGCTCGGCTACCTACTACTCTCTCTCTCCCTTGTTATTCCCGACATGCCTTTCTAGTCATAGATTTTCACTTTTGTCTAATGTAGAGAGAAAAAAAAACGTAAAATATAGTGACTATTATGATTCTGTCTTAATATATATATGTTGGTTCGGTTATTTTGACTTTTTTTTTTTTTTTGTAGGGAAAAAAAGTCAAAATTTTAGTTTACGGTCTGATGATGATGATAATAATGATAATTGTAATAATGATGATGATAATGATTATAATAATGATAATGATAATGATAGTGATGGTGACAACCATAATGATAATAATAACAATGATAATGATAATGATCATAATGATAATAATGACGATAATGATATTGATATACATGATATACATGATAATAATGATAATGGTGAAGATATCCATAAGGAATGATTACTGCGAAGGAAAAGAAAAGAAGAAAAAGTGAAGGATAAAGAAAGAAAATAAAAGAGTAAGGAAAAAAAGGAAAAATAAAAATAAAGAAAAAAAACACGAACAAATATGATAAAAAAAGGAAAGGCAAGGAAATAGAGAAAGACAAGAACAACAACACAACAACAACACAACAACAACACAACAACAACAACAAAAACAACGAAGCTATACTTGTTTTGCAATTAGAGAAAACAAACATTCCCATATGAGGAAATCACGAAGGGTAATTAATTCTCTTGTTTATAATTAGATAAGATAAATATTCAGAAAGAGATAAGAGGAGAAGAAGGAGGAGGAGGAAGAGAAGGAGAAGGAGAAGGAAGGAGAGGAGGAGGAAGAGGAAGAAGAGGAGGAGAAGGAGGAATAGGAGGAGGAGATAGAAAGTGAGGAGAAAGAGGAGGAGAAGAGGGAAGAGGAGGAGAAGGAGATGGAAGGAGAGGAGGAGGAAGAGGATGAGGATGAGGAAAAGGAGGAAGAGAAGGAGAAGGAAGGAGAGAAGGAGGAGGAGGAGGAGGAGAAGGAGAAGGAAGAAGAGGTGAAGGAAGGAGAGGAGATGGAGGAGAGGAAGAAGAAGAAAAAGCGAGGAGGCGAAGGAGGAAGGGGAGAAGATTTTAATAGATAATACATATTATGGAAAAAAAAAAAATGAATAGCAGCAGTAGCAAAAGAAAAAAAAGAAGAAGAAAAGGGAAAACAATAAGGAGAAGAAACAGAATAAGAACACATTGATGATGAGGAAGAATAAAAAAAAAAAAAGAAAAAAAAAGAAAACGACGAAAAAGAACACTCAACGTACCTTCCAAACTCGCTTATTCATTAAAAAAAGTAAAGAGAGAAAGGCCAGTGTATTCTAAATTATTAAGAGATCAAACTCAATCCTTCGTTTAAAACACGCAATGTTTGTCTAAGAGTGTGACCTCGACTGACCCTTCCTTCTTGAAGACGGGAAGAAGAGGAGAGGAAGAAGAAGAGGTGGAAGAGGTGGTGGAGGAGGGGGGAGGTGGTGGAGGTGGAGAGGGAGGGGGAGGGGGAGGTGGTGGTAGAGGTGGTAGGGGTGGTGGTGGTGGAGGTAGAGGAGAAGGGGGAGGAGGTGGTTGAGGAGAAGGGGGAGGAGGAGGAGGAGGTGGAAGAGGTGGTAGAGGAGGGGGAGGCGAGGGAGGTGGTGGTAGAAGAAGAGAATGGGGAGGTGGAGGAAGAGGAAGAGGAGGAGGGGGAGGAGGAGAAGGAGGGGGAGGTGGAGCAAGAGGAGGAGGAGGAAGGACGGATGTAAAAGAGACTAAGGAAGAAGAGACAGTCGATTGAAGAGGAGGAGGAAGGGAAAAAGAGAAAAGAAAGCTTTTAAAAAAAATAAAGAAAGAGAGAGAAAGAGAGAGAGAGAGAGAGAGAGAGAGAGAGAGAGAGAGAGAGAGAAAGGTAAAGAAAGATAAAGAGAAAGAAAGATAAAGAACCAGAAAAAAAAAATGAGACCAGAAAAAGTGAAAGAAAAAAATCGAGAGAAAGAAAAAGAAATAGCGAGAGAGCGAGAGATAGAGCAAGATAGAGTCATCCCGACAGACAGACCCCCCCCCCCTCCAAAACCCCGAAGCCCCCAATACCTCCCCAAGCAAAGACCCATTCATAAAGCCATCACATACCCCCCCTCCTCATCCCAATCCCCCTTCCCCTCCCCCAGCCACCCCCCAAACAGACACTCCAAAAGAACCGAAATTCAAAGATTCTTCTCAAAAGCCTTTAACGATCGCTTCTCACGCCCGTCATTAAGAGATCACGCGCCTCGCAGAATGTTGCATGTTGAACACTCGTCTGGAGGAAAAGGTTGCAAGTTTACTAAGCTCTCTAGGGGCCTTCGGGAAATCACCCAACAACAGGCTGATGGAACTAAAGGGATGAAAGAGCCTTTTTAACTCACGCTGGATTTCGCTTTGGGCTGTGGTTTGGTTGTTTGGTTCTGTGGTTGTTTGG
>BOPN01003586.1:95000-115000 GCA_017312705.2 Penaeus japonicus | reverse complement strand
GAAAAATGGCTTTATATTTACTTTATTTTCATGGCTTTATTAATACGTGGTGATGCTAGCTGACTGTTGTGTAAAGTTATATATTTATTGTTATATGTATCTATTAGGATTTTTTTAGTTAGTTAAGATAATGTGAGAGTGTGAATATTTAGGATGGGAAACTAACAGACAGACAGATTGACAGACTGACAGACTGACTGACAAGACAGACAGACTGACTGACAGATTGGCAGACTGACTGACAAAATGATAAGACAGACAAACAGACTGACAGGCAATCAGACAAACTGACTAACAGATTGATAGACAGACAGACAGACTGACAGACTGACAGACAGACAGACAAAGAGGTACATGTTTACTTACCTATTCACTCACACATTTATATCTACATAAGCAACGAGTGTGCAAAAGTATGCATTCTTTTTAATCAAATTGATACCATAATCATTCTAATGCACTTTATATACCACGAATGTTAGAAAGACAAACAGACACAAACACGTTGACTTTGGCTTTGTCTAATGCAAGTCATATCAAAAAATATTTGTTGATTGAAGCAAAGCAAATCTTGAAGCTAATATAAGTAAATTGACCTTTGGAATATTTTTTTGTTTTGTTTTATTTCTTGTTTTATTAGGAGTGTGTGTGTGTGTGTGTGTATGTATGTTTATTTGCATTGACCTGTTATCCGTATGTTTTTCATTTCTCTCTCTCTCTCTCTCTTTCTCTCCCACTCTTTCTCTCTCTCTGTCTATCTACATGTTTATATATCTATCTATTTATCTATCCATCTCTCTCTCTCTCCCTCTCTCTCTCTCTCTCTCTCTCTCTCTCTCTCTCTCTCTCTCTCTCTCTCTCTCTCTCTCTCTCTCTCGCTCTCGCTCTCTCTTTATTTCTTGTTTCAACGAAGAGATGAGGACGAAAAAAACATTAATTATGCTTGCTTGCGTGTACAGAAGTGTGTGTACAGACGTGAATGCGTGTGTGCATGAGTGCGAGTGCGTGCATGTTTGTGTGTATACGACATGTTTGCCTAAGTACTCCCGGCCGCGTGCACGTGTCTTTATACGTGCACCTGTCTGATTATCGACTCATCTATCTATGTGCAACATTTTAATAATCTGATTGTTGTATTCATAAAAGTGAAAACTTGAAAGCACATCGAATCACAGACAGACTTACACATACATACAAGTACACGCACACACTCATAAAGACACACACACACACAAACACAAACAAACTCCCATACACACGCACGCAAACATACCCCCCACCCCCAATCCCCACACCACCGCCCCAAAGCCCCCTCCCAACCCCCTGATGTCATAAGGTCGAAAATAAGTCGTATCTCTACCGGTTCCAGACCCTCACACTCAACACTGTGGGATTAGGGCGTCAAGCCGTAACATTGAGTGACTTCTGTCCACACAATATTGATTCCCCCTCGAGTGTAGGGGTAGGGGAGGGGGAGGGGGAAGGAGGGTAGTGAGACGAGGGGAAGGGGGGGGGGTAGTGAGACGAGGGGAAGGGAGAGGGGAGATAGTGAGACGAGGGGAAGGGGAGAAGGGAAAGGGGTCAGGTGAGGAGAAAGAGAGGGGGTGGGGGATGGGAGGGGCGTAGAGAGAGAGAGAGGGAATAAAGGGCGAAAGAGGGAAGGGGGAAGGTAAGTAAGGAGAAGGGTGGGGGGCCGTAGAGGGAGGAGGAAAGGGGGTCGCAGAAAGAAAGGGAGGAAGTAAGAGAGGACGTGAGGGGAAGGGATGGAAGGAAAGCGAGGGAGGAAAGAGAAGAGGAGGAGGGGACAAGGGAGGAAGTAAGGAAATAGGGCAGGAAAGAAGAGGATGAGGTGGACGAACGAAAGATGAAGTAAGAAAGGATAGAGGGAAAATAAGGGTAAGTAGGAAGAAGAAGAGAGGGGAAAGAAAGAGGGGACGAGAGAGGAAGTGACGGGAGAAGGTGAGGGGAAGAGGGAGGAAGGAGGGGAAGAGGGAAGAGGACAAAATGATTGGGGGAAGGAGAGAGGTCATAATATTTACCCAAGGGCTCATTATCAAGACATGATATCGTTTTGATAGCTCGTCACCTGCTGTGCTTATGCAGTGTGTTGTCAGGTCGCCTTAATAACCTAGAGGGAGAGAGAGAGAGAGAGAGAGAGAGAGAGAGAGAGAGAGAGAGAGAGAGAGAGAGAGAGAGAGAGAGAGAGAGAGAGAGAGAGAGAGAGAGAGAGAGAGAGAGAGAGAGAGAATAAATAAACTGATACCAGCGTTACCACCAATCTACACTGTGGGGAGAACAAACAGACAGACACTGATCAATAGATAGATAGGTAATTATCAGATAACCATATTGATCATAAAAATGATTTAGGAGACCGAAGGAAACTCCCTGAGTCATGTATTTATCTATTTATCTATCTTTCTTTCTATCTATCTATTAATTTATCTATCTATCTATCTGTCCGTCTACCTATCTATCTATCTCTTTACCTATCTATCTATCTATCTATCTACTTACCTACATGTATATATATATATATATATATATATATATATATATATATATATATATATATCCGTTAAAAAAAAAGAAGACAATAAAACAGACACAATTAAAATAAAATACAAAATAAATACAAGTAAGTCAAAAAAGAAAAAGAAAAAAGAAAAAAGAAAACCGATTAAAGAAAGAAAATTAAGATTTCGACATAAAACTTCAAATGTAAACAATGTCTAACCGACGCATGCGCAGAACGAGTCCCAAAGAGCAGGTCTTCTGCGCAAACAACACTTCAAAAAGCTTATGGCGGATTCATGCTTTTAAAATGTTGTCTATTATCATCACGCCATCCCTCTCGTATGTCAGCTGGGAGGCGAGGGGAGAGGAGGGGAAGGAAGGAGGGGAAGGAGAGGGGGAGAGGAGGGGGAAGGAGAAGGGGAGAGAGGAGGGAGAGGGGGTAAGGAGAGGGTGAGAGGGGGTAAGGAGATGGGGAGAGGGGGTAACGAGATGGGGAGAGGAGGGGAAGGAGAAGGAGAGAGGGGGAGAGGAGGGTAAGGAGAGGGGGAGAGGGGGTAAGGAAAAGGGGAGAGGAGAGGGAGAGGAGAGGGAGAGGAGGGTAAGGAGGGGGAGGAAGGGGAGAGGGGGTAAGGAGAGGGGGAGAGGGGGTAGGAAGTGTGGAAGAGGAGGGTAAGGAGAGGGGGAGAGGAGGGTAAGGAGAGGGAGAGAGGAGGTTAAGGAGAGGGGGGAGGAGGGTAAGGAGAGGGAGAGCAGAGAATAATCATAAGAGGAAAAGAGGGAAGAATAGGGGGGGAGGGGGTGATGGAAGAGCAGTGGGGAAAGGAGAGGAGAAGAGAGAGAGAGAAAGGTGAGGAGGGGAAATAGAGGGGAGAGGAGAAAGGGAGAAAGGAAGATTAGATAAAGAAGAACAGGGAGAACAGAGGGGAAGAGAAAAAGTGGAAGTGGGGAGACAACGAAGAAAGAGAGAAAAAAAGGAGACAAAAAGAGACAAAAAAGAAAAAAGAAAAAAAAGAGGAGGAGAATGAAAGAAAAGAAAAAAATATATATATAAAAAAGAGGGGAAAAAAGAAAAGAAAAGAAAAAAAAAATATATAAAAAAGAGGAGAGAGACAACAGTAAGGGGAGGGGGGAAGGAAGGAAAGAGAGGAAGAGAAGAGAGGAAGAGAAGGGAAAAAGGGAAGAGGAGAAGGAGAAGAAGGGGGAAGAAGGAAGAGGGGAAGGAAGAGAAGAGGGGAAAGAGGGAAGAGGGGAAAGAGAAGAAGAGAAGAGGGGAAAGAAGGAAAGAGGGAAGGAAGGAAAGAGAAGAAGAGAAGAGGGGAAAGAGGGGAAGGAGTAGAAGGAAGAGAATGAGGGGACAGGGAGGGAGGGAAGGGGGGTTAAGTAGAGGGATTGACACCCCCCAAGGGAGATGCGTGCCTGGGAAATGATGAAGCATGTCTCGCGGAAATCTTATTCAAGGGATAATGACCGGACGTTGGTATTTTTATATTGTCTCTCCGTCTGCGAGTTTTATTCGGGGATAAAGTATTCTTTTTATTATTGTTATTATCATTATTGTTGTTATTATTATTATTGTTATGATTGTTATTATTGGTATTGTCTTCCTCATTGCTGGTATGATTTTCATTGTTATTATCGTTATTGTGATTATTATCGTTATCATTATTGTTGTTATTATCATTATTGTTTTTATCATTATCATCATCATAATGATTATCGTTAGCGCTTTTACTATTGTTATTATTTACTATTTTTTCTTCTTTTCATTATCATTATCATCATCATCATCATTACCGTTATTATTACTATTGTTTTTATTGACATTAACGTATTATCATTATCAATATCATCTTTATCATCATCATTGCCATCATCATCATTGTTACTATTATAGTTTTCGCTATCATTACTATCATTACGAATGTCATTATCATCATCATCGTCATCAGTATCATGTTCCTCGTCAATGTCATTATGATTATAATTATGATTATCATTATAATTATCATCAAGTTTTTCAATTTCGATGAAATAAACGGCAATTTAGAACAATAAAACATAGAAACAATATCCCCATACAAACAAAGAATCAAACAAACAAAGAATCAAACAAACAAAGAATCAAAAACAAAAACAAATACAATAACAGCTAGGAAAAAAAAATCATGTATAAATTACCTAGTTTAAAAGTAGAAATATACGGAAGGTAAAACACACATCAAGGCATCAATTTCATCGTAGGGACATTGCGTTGATGTAACAAACTCATTTTCTCTTCCAGACAAGTGATTTAGAGGGAGGGGGAGGAGGAGGAGGGGAGGAGGAGGAGGGTAAAGAGGGAGGAGGGGGGGGGGGGTAAAGAGGGAGGAGGGGGGGTAAAGAGGGAGAGGTGGGGAGTTGGGAGAGAGGGGAGGTTGGGAGAGAGGGGGAGTTGGGAGAGAGGGGAGGTTGGGAGAGAGGGGGAGTTGGGAGAGAGGGGGGTTGGGAGAAGGAGTGGAGGTGGTGGGGGGGAGAGGGAGAGGAGGAAGCGGGGGGTTGGAAGAGAGGGGGGTTGGGAGAGAGGGGTTGATAGGGGATAGGGAGAAGGAGGGGAAGAGGAGAGGAAAAGGAGTGAGGGAGGGGGGTAGTGGAGGATAGGGGAAATGAGGGAAGGTTGAAAGGATAGGGGAAAAAAGAGAGAGAGAGAGAGAGGAAACCAAGAGAAAGAGGAAGAGGAAAGAAAGGAACAGGAAAAAAAAAAAAAAAAAAAAAAAAAAAAAAAAGAGAGAGAGAGAAGGACACAAGGGAGAAAGACAAAAAAAGGTAAGAAGACAAACGAAAAAGAGGTATATTCCTTCTCCCTCCCTCCCCCTTCCCCCTCCCCCACTCCCTCTTGTCTCTCCCTGCCTTGCTGAACCTTCGGGTAAATTATTTGCCTTAATTACACAGTGCTATTAAGGGGAGGGGGAGGGGTTGGGGGGGGGTAGGGAAGGAGGGGATGAGAGGTAAGATGGATAGGTAGGGTGTAGGGTGGGAGGGAAGGAAGAAGAAGGGAGGGGAGATAAGGGAGGAGAAGAGAGGAGCGAGGAGAGAGGGAAGAGAGGGAGAAAAGGGAAGGAGAGAAGAAGGAAGGAGATAGATGGAGTGGAATGAGGAAGAGGAGGGATAAGAGTGTGAGGGGAAGAGAGGAAATAGAGGAAAGAGAGAGAAGGAAGAAAGGAAAGACGGAGAGAGAGAGAAAAAGAAAAAAAGAGGGGAGGGGAGGAAGGGGAGGGAGAGGTGAGAGAGAAAAATCAGAAGGGGGATAGAGAGAGAGAGAGAGAGGGAAGGGGTAAAAAAAGAAGGGAAAGAGAGAGAGAGAGAGAGAGGAAAGAGAGAAAGGAAGGAGAGGGAGAGAGGGACGAAGAGAGGAGAGGGAGAAAGGAAAGAGAGGGAGAGAGGGACGAAGAGAGGAGGGGGAGAAAGGAAAGAGAGGGAGAGAGGGACGAAGAGAGGAGAGGGAGAAAGGAAAAGAGGGAGAGAGGGACGAAGAGAGGAGAGGGAGAAAGGAAAGAGAGGGAGAGAGGGACGAAGAGAGGAGAGGGAGAAAGGAAAGAGAGGGAGAGAGGGACGAAGAGAGGAGGGGGAGAAAGGAAAGAGAGGGAGAGAGGGACGAAGAGAGGAGAGGGAGAAAGGAAAGAGAGGGAGAGAGGGACGAAGAGAGGAGAAGGAAGAAAGGGAAGAGAGAGGAGAAAGGGAAGAAGAGAAGAGTGGGAGAAAGGAAAGAGAGGGAGAAAGGGAAGAAGAGAAGAGTGGGAGAAAGGAAAGAGAGGGAGAGAGGGGACGAAGAGAGGAGAGGGAGAAAGAGAAGAGAGGGGGAGAGAGAGGAGAAGAGAGAGGGGAGAGAGAGGGGAGAGAGAGGGGAGAGTGAGGGGAGGGGAGGGGTCGCCCTGACTTAAACACACAGTCTTAGATGACAGAACAAACTCGGGAAGACTCTCTCTTGCTTTTATGATTAAAGTTCATGTAAAGACGGAGGGGGAGTGGGGGGAGAGAGCAGATTGGCAGGGAGAGAAGGAGGGACGGGGAGGAGGTGAAAGGGAAGGGGGGATGGGGAAGAGGTAAGGGGGGAGGGGGAGAGAGGAGAAGGGAGGATGGGGAAGAGGAGGAGGGAGAGGAGAAGGCAAAGAGGTGAAAGGGAAGGGGGGATGGGGAAGAGGGAAGGGGGATGGGGAGGAGGGAAGGGAAAGAGGGGAGAGGGGAAGGGGGGATGGGGAGGAGGAGAAAGGGGAGGGGGGTGGGGAGAAGGAGAGAGGGGAGGGGGAGGGAAAGAGAGGAGAGGGGATGGAGAAGAGGGGAGAGGGGAAGGGAGGATGGGGAGGAGGAAAGAGTGAATGTGGGAGAGGGGAAGGGGAATGGGGAGAGGGGAAGAGAGAAGGGAGATGGGATGAGGAGGAGGGAAATAAAGGAGGGGAAGGGAGAGAGGATGAGGGAAAGGAGGGTGGGAGAGCGGAAGAGAAGGGAAACAGAAAAGGAGGAAGGATTGGGGGATGAGGAGAAAGAGGAAGAAGAGAAGTGGGAGGAGGAGGAAGAAGAAAAGGAGGACAAAGGACATGAGATGGAGATTATGAAGAAAAAAAACGAAAATAAAGAAGAGGAACAAGGAGACAAGGATTGGGAAGAGGAAGAAAAAGAGAAAGGAAGAGAGAAAAGAACAAGAGAGGGAGAGGGAGAAGAAGAAAAGAAGAGGAGGATTGGGGAGAAGAGCAATATAAGAAGAATGAGGAAGAAGAAAAGGAGGAGGAGAGATAGAGGGAGAGGGAGAAGAGGAGTGGAAAAGGAGGAGGAGGAGGATTGGGAAGCAGAAGAAGAAAGAGGAGGAGGAGAGGAAGAAAAGAAAAAAAGGAGGGGTGGAGGTACGAGAGAGAGTAGTAGGAGGGGAAAAAACGATGAATTTTCTTAAGTCTGACCTCTTTGATGTCTTATTCAGAGAAGGAAAGATTAAGAGAAAGAGAACGAGAAGAGAGAGCGAGAGAGAGAGAGAGAGAGAGAGAGAGAGAGAGAGAGAGAGAGAGAGAGAAAGAAAGATAGACAGACAGATAACGAGAGGGAGAGACGCAAAGATTCTCCCTCTCCCACTCTTATTACTTTATTTCTAATTAAAACGATCCGTCCTGGCCAATTACGCTCTCATAAATATTACATCATACGATTTTATTCTCTTAATTGACCCATCCACTTGTTAATACCCCCCCCCCCACCAGTCCTCCAAGTCTCCCCTTCCCCCTCTCCCCCCTTGTGCGTGTGGAAACAAGCTTATTTCTTTGTTTACGTAGACGACAACTTAATATACCCGTTGTTCTTCCTCTCTCGATATTTTCCTTGCTGAGTGGCCCTGCTTTTGGCGCATAATCCTCGCTGACTGGCCTTCCAACCAGCGCATAATCCACTCTGAGTAGCCTTATGATTAGCGCATAATCCACGCTGGGTGATCTACCATCGCGCGCAAAATCCTTGTTAAGAAGCCTAGTGAATAATTTGCGCTCAGCGGCCTTCCAGCTCTTGCTTAAGTTTCTTTGAGTGCCCAATAGTTTCGCGTACAATCGTCCTTGAGCAAAATCCTTCTTGAGTAGTCCTCCACTTCACACATAATCCTCATTATGTGGACCATCAACTAGTGTCACAATCCCCTTTATGTGGCCCTCCGCCTGGTACATAATAATTGCTAAATGACCATTGCTTGTTGATCTTTGCTGAGGGGCACACCATCGGTCGCATAATCCTCGCTGAGTGGCCTTTTCCCCGGCGCAAAATCCGCGCAAACCGGACTTCTACCTTCCACACAATCCTCGCTGAGTGGCCTACCAACTCGAACATAATCCTCGATGAGTGACCCCCCCCTCCCCCCGCTTCATCTCCCGGGAGATATCATTGCATGTCTAAACGAAGGGGGAGAAACATCATCATAATTTTACCTGGAATAATAATAATGATACCTGTCCCTTATACGGAGGTTCTATTATAGGGAGGGGAGAGAAGGGGAGGGGGGATCGACTGAGGGGAAAAAAAGGGTGTTTGTATGAAGGGTGGTTTAGGGTGAGGGCGAGAGACACTTAGAGGGGAAAGGACCTCATGACAGTTTGACATGGACGAAGGAGGGGAGCGGGAGGGGAGGGGAGGGGGGGAGGGGGGAGGGGGGGGGGGAGGGAGGGGGGAGGGAGAAGGATCCATAACTTAATAACAGATTTTAGGTAAAACTTTGAGTGATTTTTGTTTGACGTTTCGATTAGATTTCAGGACTGATCTTTCAGGTTGGCGCTAGATGAAGGGATGACGTTTGTATTCAATTTCATATTAAGAGAGAGAAAGAGAGAGAGAGAGAGAGAAAGGGAGAGAGATAGATAGATAGAGAGAGAGAGAGAGAGAGAAATAGAGAGAGAGAAGGTGGTAGAAAGAGACAGAGAGAGAGAGAGAGTGAAAGAAAGAAAGAGAGATAGAGAGAGAGAGAAAAGGAAAGAGAGAGAGAGAGAGAGAGAGAGAGAGAGAGAGAGCAAATAGAAAAACAGATAGGTAGATGCAGAGCAATAATTGTGTGTGAGGATGTGCGTATACTTGTGTGCACATGTATGTTTAAAAGATGATTATGTATGTATGAATGCATGTGTGTGCGTGTTCGTGTGCGTGTGAGTGTGTGTGTATACATTTGCATGTCTGTATTACCCCGTCCGTGCATGCTCGTATATGCAAGCGTTGCTCAAACACATATTCACATATTAAAAGAGTTTATTTAAAGGTCCAAGTATCATATTCATTACAAAAAAATACGCATTTATCTTTCACTCAAAGCCAGTCGTATGCAATCTAGAAGCCTTTCGCTACAGAACCAACTTAACACACAATGGCAGTGTCCTCATTACAAGCGTATCTATCACAAAAATGAATACAAAATATGCAAATTATATGAGACGTGTATGAAAGCATACATTCAACATGTTAATAATAGTGTGTGATATACAACTTAGGTTATATATCTTGCCAACAGTCCACAGTCTATCTCGTTCTATAAATGAACCTTTGGGAGCTAAATTATAACTAAAATACAGTTATATTTTATCATCAATAGAAAAAATCCTTGTAGTGAATCACTGGGTATGAAAAAAAAATAAAACAGTGAAATATATATCTTTTGTGTGTCGTTAAATAATGTTCTCGGTTTCATTTCAATCTTTCTCACCAGATGGCACTGTTACAGTTTGAAATATTTCCTAATGCAATATTGAAAGTTGCATTTCCAAGGCTTATAATGTGTACGGTTGCAAATCTTAATAAATAACTGCAATGGTTGTAAAGGAGAAATAGTGATGACTATGATGATGAATGGTAGTGATGAATAAGAATAGTTATAATAATAGTAGATGTGATAATAATGATGATGATAATAATGATGACACCAATAATGCTATCAACAATAATATTGATCAAAATGATAATGGTAATAACAATGATAATCTTAATGTTGATCATAATAATAACCATAATACTAATAATAATCAAAAAGATAATATAATGATAGCAATAATGATAATAATTATAAGGATAAAAACTACAATAAAGGCAATGATGATGATGATAACAGTGATACAGAAAACATCAATAATAATGATAATAATAATAATGATAAAAAGGATAATATGGTAATAAAAACATTGATGAAACTGATAATAATTGTAATGATGATTATGGTGATAATAATAATAATAATGGTAATAATAATGATAATAATAATAATAATAATAACAATGATAACAGTAACACAAATAATAATCATCATCAACATAACAATATCATCAATACTGATAACAATGACAATAAAAACTATATTAATAGCAATAGTAATAGTAATACATTACTAATACCAGTAACAGAAAATCAATACTGGTAATACTTTCAGGAGAATTGATACTTGCCAAAAAATTGAATATAAATTCCGAAATACAAACACACTCAATTGCATGATTTGCATAAACTCCAAAACCAAACTTCAAGGTGGTGGGAGGGAGGGGAGGTGGGAGGGTGGGAGGGAGAAGGGAAGGAGGGGAGGGTGGGAGGGAAGGAGGGTGGGAGGGAGGGAGGGACGGAGGGGGAATTTTGCTGTTGATAATTATTTCAGCCTGGGGAGAGAAAATTGGTATATATATATATATATATATACACACACACACAGACACACACACACTCTACTCCCACCATAAAAAAACCTAAACACTCACTCAACCAACCCTCCCCCTATCCACTTAACCTCCCTCCCCACCCTCCTCTCCCGCCCCTCCCTCCCTCAGTCCCTTAAAAAAAATCCAAAAATCCTAAAACCCCAAAGTGTTGCGTCATCTGAGGTGCAGGACAACTTGGCAGGTCGCGTGCTCTGTTGCCGGCGGTCTGTGTCGCGCTCTTGACTCTCCTTTCCTATAACTTTCCCCTCGATTCGATTCTCTTCTTTCTCTTCTTCCTCTTCTCCTTCTGCTCTTCCTCCTTCTCTCTTTCTTATTATTATTATTTTTTTTTTTCTTTTTCTTCTTCTCATCTCCTTTTTTTTTACTCTCCTCTCCTATAACTTTCCCCTCGATTCGACTCCCCTCTTTCTCCTCTCTTCTTCTCCTTCTGCTCTTCCTCCTTCTCTCTTTCTTCTTCTTCTTCTTCTTAATTTTTTTTTTGTTTTTTTTTCTTCTTCTTCTTCTTCTTCTTCTCATCTCCTTTTTCTTGACTCTCCTTTCCGATAACTTTCCCCTCGTTTCGACTCCCCTCTTTCCCTCTTCTTCTTCTTCTGCTCTTCCTCCTTCTCCCGTTCTTCTTCTTCTTCTTCTTTTCTTCTCTTTTTTCTTCTTCTTCTTCTTCTTCTCATCTCCTTTTTCTTGACTCTCCTTTCCGATAACTTTCCCCTCTTCCCATTCCCTCTTTCCCTCTTCTTCTTCTTCTGCTCTTCCTCCTTCTCCCGTTCTTCTTCTTCTTCTTCTTTTCTTCTCTTTTTTCTTCTTCTTCTTCTTCTTCTCATCTCCTTTTTCTTGACTCTCCTTTCCGATAACTTTCCCCTCGTTTCGACTCCCCTCTTTCCCTCTTCTTCTTCTTCTGCTCTTCCTCCTTCTCCCGTTCTTCTTCTTCTTCTTCTTTTCTTCTCTTTTTTCTTCTTCTTCTTCTTCTTCTCATCTCCTTTTTCTTGACTCTCCTCTCCTATAACTTTCCCCTCGTTTCGACTCCCCTCTTTCTCTCTTCTTCTTCTCCTTCTGATCTTCCTCCTTCTCCCGTTCTTCTTGTTCTTTTTGTTCTTCTTAATCTTATTATTTTTTTTTACTACTTCCTCTTTTTCTTTTTCTTGTTCTTCTTCTTCTCATCTCCTTTTTCTTGACTCTCCTCTCTTATAACTTTCCCCTTGTTTCGACCCTCATTCTCTCTTCTTCTCCTTCTGCTCTTCCTCCTTCTCTCTTTCCCCTTCATCTTATTGTTATTATTATGTTATTCCTTTCTTCCTGTTGTTGTTGTTGTTCTTCTTCTTTTTTTATTCCTTTGTTGTTCTTCTTCTGCTTCTCTTCTTCTGCTTCTCTTCTTTTTCTTTTTCTTCTTCTTGTTCTCCTTCTATTCTTCTTCTTCTTCTTCTTTTCTTCTTCCTTTCCTCCTCGTTCTTCTCCTCCTTCTTCTTCTTTTCTTCCTAATCATTATCATTACTTTTATTTTTCTCGTTCTCCTCCTCCTTCTACTCCTTTCCTTCTTCTCTTTCTACTCCTTTTTCTAATTCTTATTAGTTTCGTCTTCTTATCTTCCTCTTCTTTTACTTCTTTCCTTCTTCTCTTCGTTCTTCTCCTTCTTTTCCTCTTCTCTGTCTCTTCTTCTTCTATTTCTCTTATTCTCTCCTTTGCTCCCTTCCTCCTTCTTCTCTTCCTCTATCCCCTCCTCCCTTTCTTTTATCCTTCCCCTTTTCTCCTCCTTTTTCTCTCCCTCTCGTCCCCTTCTCTTTCTCTCCCTCTCTTCCACTTCCTCTTTCTCTCCCTCTCTTCCCCTTCCTCTCCCCACGGCCCCTTAAAGATGTTCCTTACGGTCGAAATGTTCTTGATAACTCAATGGAGTCGAAGGTCTTATAAGTGTTCACCACCTTCCCCCTCCTCCCCTCCCCCTCTCCCTCCCCCCTTCTCCCTATCCCCATCCCAGTCCCACCTTTCGACCGTATTCTTCCCCCTCTCCCCCTTCCCCTCCCCCCTCTCCCCCTCCCCCCCTCTCCCCCTCTCCGTCCCTCTCCCTCCCCCCCCCTCTCCCCCTCCCCATCCCAGCCCCACCTGTCACCCCTTTTCTTCCCCCTCTCCACTCATTATATCATTATCATTATATATTCATTATCATGATTACTATTATCCCTATCAATATAATTATAGGGATTATGATGTTAGTAATAACAAGAATGGTGATAACAATGATAACAAAAATGATGATGATACTAATTATCATTATGATATTAATGATGAAGATTGACTAATTACTTGCGTTTCTTAATTACTGGGATAGCAGAGGGAGCGAGTGACGTCATGCTACGGCAAGCGGTGGGGCGTAAGGGGTAGGGGGAGGGGGGAGGGGGAGGGGAAAGGAGGAGGATGGTAGAGAGATAAATATTAGATTTTTTTGTGTTTCCGGTTGTGATAACATTTGTAATAGATAGTGTATTGCTACTATGATAATATTTTTACTACTTCTACTATTACTATTACTAATACTATTACTATTACTATTACTATTACTATTATTACTATTACTATTAGTATTACTATTACTATTACTATTACTATTACTATTACTATTACTATTGCTATTGCTATTGCTATTACTATTACTACAACTGCCACTACTATTACTAAAATGATAATGATAATATTACTACTACTACAACTACTACATTCACTTCTGTTATTACTAGTATTACTTCTACTTTTACTGCTAATACAATTACAACTATTATTATTTTTACTACTACTACTACACCTACTACTACTATTTTTACTACTACTACTACACCTACTACTACTACTACTACTACTACTATTTTTACTACTACTACTACACCTACTACTTCTACTACTACTACTATTACTACTACTACAACAACTACCACCACTGATATTAGTATTGCAAATGCTGCTACTATCACAACCATTGCTCTTACTATTATTATCACTAATACAATTACTTCTATTACTAACAATAACAATGATGATAACAATTGATATGATTATGATGACTGATAATGATAATTGATAATGATAATGATAACAATTATTATTATTAATTTTTCATTCGTATCATATCATCCCCACATCGCTATCACTATCACTATCATCATCATCTACTATCATTCTCATCATTATCACCATTCCATTACAGAAAATAAATATTATAAAACAACCTAAATTATTTTCTTAAAAAAAGAAATAATAAACAACAAAATATCAAACAATAAACAAAAAAGCATCGACCTTTATGATGAGGTCACTTGTTATAGTGACTTTTGACCTTTGACCTGAGTGTTGTGTCACCTTCAATGATGAATGGGCGGATTCATGACGTAATGGTGACGTCATCAGGTAGGCGGAGTTTTGATGGCTGTTCAATTTGTTTTTCTTTTCTTTGTTGTTTTGATGTCTATCTCTTCCTTCTATTTCTTCTTCGACTTCTTGTTACTTCCTGTTTATTTCTTTACCTTCTTTATTTCTGCCTCCTACTTCTTTTCTTCTTTCTCTAGCTCCTCCTACACCTACTCCTTTACCTCTTCCTCTTCCTCCTCCTCCTCATCTTCCTCCCCCTCCTCCTCCTACTCCTCCTCCTCTTTCTCCCCCTCCTCCTCCTCTTCCTCCTCTCCCTCCACCTCTCCCCCTCCCACTCCTCCTCCTCATCTTCCTCCCCCTCCTCCTCCTCCTCTTCTTTCTTCCACTGCTTCTAGTCTGGTAAATTACAGGCTGTAGAGACGAAGAAGAAGGAGAAGGAAAAGAATAATAAGACAAAGATATGAAAGAGGAAGAAGATGAAGAAAACGTATAAGAAAAGACGAAGAAGAAGGAGAAGAAAAAGAAGAAGAAGAAGGGAGAAAGAAGAAGAAGAAAAATAAAAAGAAGAAAGAGAAGGAGAAAGAAGAAAAAGAAAAAAAAGAGAAGGAGAAAGAAGAAAAAGAAAGAACAGAAAAGAAGAAGAAGAAGCAAAGGAAAGACAAAGTAGACGAAGAAGAAGCAGAAGAGGAAAGAGAAAGTAGACGAAGATGACAAGGAAAAAGACGAAGAGAATTAGAAGATTAAAAAGATAACTAGAGGCTGAAGCAAAAGAAATGAAAGAACTACTCCCTAAATTCTCCTTTCAACTTCCTCGAAAAATCTGTGCAACCTGCAATGATCGTTTTGCTTCCTGTTGATCGCTAGACTCCCCACTTCCCTCCCCTCTCCTCTCCTCCTCGCTTCTTACCCGTTTCGTCTCCTTTCTCTCTCTCTCTCTCTCTCTCTCTCTCTCTCTCTCTTCTCTCTCTCTCTCTCTCTCTCTCTTTCTCTCTTTCTATCTCTTTCTACCTCTCTCTCTCTCTTTCGTTTCCTTTCTCTTCCCTCTTTCCCCTTTCTTCCCCTCCTTTTCCATTCTCTTTCTTCTTTCCATTCCAATCCTCTCCCAATCTCTTCCCCCCCCCCCTTTCTCTCTCCCTTCTCTCCTTTTCCGCCCCTTCCCTTTTTCTCCTTCGTCTCCTCTTCCTAACCTATTCCTCTTTATCTTTCCTCTACCTTTTCCCTTCCTCTCCTTCTCTCTCTCTCTCTCTCTCTCACACACACACACACACTCTCACTCGTACTCTCTCTCTCTCTCTCTCTCTCTCTCTCTCTCTCTCTCTCTCTCTCTCCCTCTCTCTCTCTCTCTCTCTCTCTCTCACTCTCCCTCTCTCTCTCTCACTCTCTCTCTTTCGCTCTCTTATTGTCTTGGAGGAATTCTCGCGTGCTGAGAAATCTTCGTCTCTTTGGTATATAAGTTAAAAAAAAAAAAAAAAAAAAAAGAGGAGAGAAGAAATGGTCTCCCGGTATTTGGAAACATTCTATAAGAAAAAGAAAGAAAAAAAAAAACGAACTATTCTCCAGGTATTTGAAACATTTCATTTGCATTCGGGGAGAAAATGGGACACACAGATGTGTTTATATATATATATATATATATATATATATATATATATATATATATATATATATATATATATATATTCAGAATACAGTCACAGACACGCACGCGAGCCCATGCGCATCGCCACCTTCTTATGTTTCGCCACGGAGGGAGAACGAACATATCGCAACACTTGAAGACGATACAATAGCCAACCACGATCCATAGCCTGTGGATCTTGTCTCTGTAATCACGCCCACGCGACAAATTAAGGGGCGGGTTGAGGCAGGCTTCAGCAACAATCATATATACGGTTGACGTCGCCTTGCCTGCCCGCCCTACCTTCGCTTACGCTTTCCCGCCTTCATTTGTCAGAGATAATCTTCTCCCCGGGGGATACGCACACTCTGTAATTTCACGTAAGGATGAGACCCCAGTGAAACAGCGCCGTGGCATGCGACTGGACGTAATTATTTTGTCCATTCAACGAAGAAGAAGAGGAGAGAGAGAGAGAGAGAGAGAGAGAGAGAGAGAGAGAGAGAGAGAGAGAGAGAGAGAGAGAGAGAGAGAGAGAGAAAGACAGAGAGAGAGAGAGAGAGGGGAGGGGGAGGGATATATAGATACATAGATAGACAAATTAAAAGATAAATAGATAGATAGGTAGGTAGATAAGTAGGTAGAGAGAGAGAGAGAGAGAGATAAAGAGAGAGAGAGAGAGAGAAAGAGAAAGGAGTAACGGTCCAAAAAAAAAAAGGAGAAAAAAAGGACAAAAAAATATTCGGGTCGGATCCTAGTGTCTCAGGTGAGCTTGGACAGAGATTTTTTTTACGAGGTCAGTGCATGACACATTTTCGAGAGGGGGGGAGGGGGTGGATGAGGGGATGGGGTAGGGAGTGTGGAAGGAAAGGGGGGGGGGTGGAGGGGCGTGAAGGGAGGAAGGGATAGATTTGGGGGGAGGGGAGAGGGGAGAATAAAAGGATGGAGGTGAAATAAGGAAGGTGGGGGAGGGGAAGGGTGGACGAAAGAGGGAAAAAAGAATAAGCAGAAGAAAAGAAGTGTGGACAAAAAAAGAAAAGAAAAGATGAACAACAGAGAAGAAGAGTAGACGAAATAGAGAAAAAAAAGATAAACAAAAGAGATAAAAAAATCAACAAAAAAGAGGGAAAAAAATCAAAACAAGATAAGACAAAATCAAAAAGCGAAAGAACAATAGTAGTGGATAAAAGAAGGGGGAGGAGGAGTAATAGAAGAAGGAGAGGGGGGAGGGGGGGGGGAGGGGGGGAGAAGAGACTCAGGAACTTGACTATATCCGAGTTATGTGTCAGTGATACGTAACACCTATCATACCCTTCTTACCTCGAGGGTAATCTTCACGAACCTGTTATTGGTGGGTCCCTCGTCCTCCAAATATCCTGTGTGTGGGCCGGGCGCTATCTGTCTTCAGTTAGGGTCGTTCGAGTTTTTTTGTTTTTTTTTTTTTTTAACTTTTTTTTGTCTTTTTTTGTCTTTTTTTCTTTTTTCTTTTCTTTTTTTTGTTTTTTTTTCTTTTCTTGTTTTTTGTTGTTGTTGTTTGTTTTCTTTTTTTCTTTTCTTGTTTTTGTTGTTATTTTTTGGTTGGTTTTTGTTTTTGTTTTTTTGTCTTTTTTCTTGTTTTTTACTTGCATTTGTTTCTTTTTTCTTCTCGTCTTTTTTATTTGTATTTTTTTCTCTTTCTTGTTTTGTCTTTTTATTGATATATCTTATTTCATTTAGTTTTGTCCTTTTTTTTCTTCCTTTTTTGTTCTTCCTGTTATCCTATTCATAAGACAACTATACATCCAAAGTACCAATCTTAGAGACAGAGACAGAGAAAGAGACAGAGAAAGAGAGGGAGAGAGAGAATAAATATACAAGGACAAACAGACAAGAAAATGAAGAGAAACCGAGGAGGAAGCGGATAAAAAGAGAGGAATCAGCTGGTCTGCCTCTCGCTCCCACTCTCCATGAGCCTGGACGTCATGCACCTTGGTATTAAAGTTGCCCGAGTCTCCAGCGTCTCTCCCCTCTCCCCTCTTGCCTCCTCCTACGTCTCCGCCTCCTCCTCCTCCTCTTTCTCCTCCTACTCCTCCTCATCCTTCTCTTCTTCCTCTTCTTCCTCTTCTTCCTCCTCTTCCTCCTTCACATATTTCTCTTTTTCATCCTCCTCCTCATCCTCTCTCTCCTCCTTATCCTCTGTCTTGTTCCCTCCTCTCCCCTTCCTTCTCCTTACTTTCAACATCATCCTCTTCCCTCTCTTCCTCTTTCTCTTCCTCCCCTACTCCTGTCCCTCCTCTTCCTTCCTTCCCCTACTCCTCTTGTGCCCTGTACTTTTCATCCCTCTCCCTCCTTTCTCCTTTTTCTTCTCCCCCTTCCCCTCCCTCTTCTCCCTCCCTCTTCCCCTCCCTCTCCCCCCCCTTCCCCCTGGCATGGAAGGGAAGAGTCCCAAGAGAGAGACAACACACTCGCTTATGCTCCCCTGTCATGCCATGGGAACCGCTTGGCTCGCTGGTCAAGAGGGGGTAGAGGGGGAGGGGGGGGGGTGGCAGGGCGTCAGCTGTTTTTTTGTTATTGTTATTGTGGTTGTTTTTGTGTTGTTTTTGTTAGCAGGGTGTTAGCTGTCTTTTTTTTCGTTTATTGTTATTGTCGTTGTGTTTGTTAGCAGGGTGTCAGTTGTGTTTGTGTGTGTGTGTGTTGTAATTTTTTTTGTTATTGTTATTGTTGTTGTGTTTGTTAGCAGGGCGTCAGCTGTGTTTTTTTTGTGTGTTGTCATTTTTTTTGTTATTGTTATTATTGTTGTTTGAGTTGTATTTGTTATTTGTGTGGTGTTATTGTTGTTGTTGTCAGGGTTGTATTTGTTATTTGTGTGGTGTTGTTATTGTTGTTGTCAGGGTTGTATTTGTTATTTGTGTGGTGTTGTTATTGTTGTTGTTAGGGTTGTATTTGTCATTTGTGTGGTGGTGTTATTGTTGTTGTTGTGTTTGTTAGTGGTGTTGTTATTGTTTTTGTTGTGTTTGTTAGCGGTATTGTCATTGTGGATATTATCATTGTTGTTATTGTTAGCTTTTTTGTTATCATTGTTATGGATATTGTTATTATTATTAGTATTATTGTCATTATCATTGTTGTTATTGTTAGCTTTTTTGTTATCATTGTTATGGATATTGTTGTTATTATTAGTATTATTGTCATTATCATTGTTGTTATTGTTGGCAGTATTTAAACTAGTGTTATTATTATTTTTGTTATTATCATTAGTGTTAGTATGATTATGATGATTATTAATGATGTTATTATCATTATCATTGTCATTATTATTGTTATTGATATTATCCTCATTGCTCACGAATAAATATCAAGATAGTTATCATAATCGTTATTCTTATCGTCATTGTTATTCCCAATTCCTTTTGTTTTGATCATCATTATCGTTATTATCGTCATTATTATCATCATTATCCTTCATTCATTCCTTTTATTAGCGTCATTATCTTCCACGTGCAAAACACTCTCATAAAACCGCATTTTAAAGTTGTATAGAGAGGGTGAAGAGCAGAGGGGAAGGGGGGTTGGTGGGAGGGAAAGGGGGAGGGAGGGGGTTGGTGGGAGAGGAGGGGAGAGGGAGGGTAAATGGGAGAGGAGGGGGGAGGGGGAGGGGAAGGGGGAAGGGGGTTGGAGGGAGGGGAGGGGGGAGGGGGAGGGGGAAATGGGTGGGGAAGGGGAAAGGGGGTGAGTGGGAGGCGAGGGGGTTGGTGGGAGGGGAGGGGGGAGGGGGTTGGTGGGAGGGGAGAGGGGTAAGTCGGAGGGGGGGGAGAGGGGGCGTTTTATGTTTGATGTCCGATGATGGTCAGTGAGTGGTGTTTATTTGTCTGTGTGTGTTTGTTTGACAATTTTAGATGTAAAAGTGTGGTGGTAGGCAGAGGGGAGGGGGGAGGAGGGGAGAAGGGAGGAGGGGAAGGAGGGGAGAGGGGGGGAGGGGATGAAACCACTTTAATCTTTCATGTCTTAAAATAAATCGTTACTATTATCTTTTGTAGTTTTTATTTTGTTTTGTTATTCATTCTTTCAGTTTTTTTTATCATAATTACTTCTATATTATTATCATTCATGATAATAATAATGGTAGTTTAATTATCATACCTATTGTTACTAGTATCATCATCATCATCATAACAATAATTATCATCATCATTAGTGCCATCACCATAGCACTATCTTCCTCCTGATCTTCATTACCAAACTTTCAATCTGGAATTACTACAAAGACTTGTGTCTGTGAGAGAGAGAGAGAGAGAGAGAGAGAGAGAGTAAGATACATAGATAGGTAGATATATAGATAGATACATAAATAG
>BOPN01003586.1:80000-82500 GCA_017312705.2 Penaeus japonicus | reverse complement strand
AGGAGGAGGAGGAGGGAGGAGGAGGAGGAGGAGGGAGGAGGAGGAGGAGGAGGGAGGAGGAGGAGGAGGAGGGAGGAGGAGGAGGAGGAGGGAGGAGGAGGAGGAGGAGGGAGGAGGAGGAGGAGGAGGGAGGAGGAGGAGGAGGAGGGAGGAGGAGGAGGAGGAGGGAGGAGGAGGAGGAGGAGGGAGGAGGAGGAGGAGGAGGGAGGAGGAGGAGGAGGAGGGAGGAGGAGGAGGAGGAGGGAGGAGGAGGAGGAGGAGGGAGGAGGAGGAGGAGGAGGGAGGAGGAGGAGGAGGAGGGAGGAGGAGGAGGAGGAGGGAGGAGGAGGAGGAGGAGGGAGGAGGAGGAGGAGGAGGGAGGAGGAGGAGGAGGAGGGAGGAGGAGGAGGAGGAGGGAGGAGGAGGAGGAGGAGGGAGGAGGAGGAGGAGGAGGGAGGAGGAGGAGGAGGAGGGAGGAGGAGGAGGAGGAGGGAGGAGGAGGAGGAGGAGGGAGGAGGAGGAGGAGGAGGGAGGAGGAGGAGGAGGAGGGAGGAGGAGGAGGAGGAGGGAGGAGGAGGAGGAGGAGGGAGGAGGAGGAGGAGGAGGGAGGAGGAGGAGGAGGAGGGAGGAGGAGGAGGAGGAGGGAGGAGGAGGAGGAGGAGGGAGGAGGAGGAGGAGGAGGGAGGAGGAGGAGGAGGAGGGAGGAGGAGGAGGAGGAGGGAGGAGGAGGAGGAGGAGGGAGGAGGAGGAGGAGGAGGGAGGAGGAGGAGGAGGAGGGAGGAGGAGGAGGAGGAGGGAGGAGGAGGAGGAGGAGGGAGGAGGAGGAGGAGGAGGGAGGAGGAGGAGGAGGAGGGAGGAGGAGGAGGAGGAGGGAGGAGGAGGAGGAGGAGGGAGGAGGAGGAGGAGGAGGGAGGAGGAGGAGGAGGAGGGAGGAGGAGGAGGAGGAGGGAGGAGGAGGAGGAGGAGGGAGGAGGAGGAGGAGGAGGGAGGAGGAGGAGGAGGAGGGAGGAGGAGGAGGAGGAGGGAGGAGGAGGAGGAGGAGGGAGGAGGAGGAGGAGGAGGGAGGAGGAGGAGGAGGAGGGAGGAGGAGGAGGAGGAGGGAGGAGGAGGAGGAGGAGGGAGGAGGAGGAGGAGGAGGGAGGAGGAGGAGGAGGAGGGAGGAGGAGGAGGAGGAGGGAGGAGGAGGAGGAGGAGGGAGGAGGAGGAGGAGGAGGGAGGAGGAGGAGGAGGAGGGAGGAGGAGGAGGAGGAGGGAGGAGGAGGAGGAGGAGGGAGGAGGAGGAGGAGGAGGGAGGAGGAGGAGGAGGAGGGAGGAGGAGGAGGAGGAGGGAGGAGGAGGAGGAGGAGGGAGGAGGAGGAGGAGGAGGGAGGAGGAGGAGGAGGAGGGAGGAGGAGGAGGAGGAGGGAGGAGGAGGAGGAGGAGGGAGGAGGAGGAGGAGGAGGGAGGAGGAGGAGGAGGAGGGAGGAGGAGGAGGAGGAGGGAGGAGGAGGAGGAGGAGGGAGGAGGAGGAGGAGGAGGGAGGAGGAGGAGGAGGAGGGAGGAGGAGGAGGAGGAGGGAGGAGGAGGAGGAGGAGGGAGGAGGAGGAGGAGGAGGGAGGAGGAGGAGGAGGAGGGAGGAGGAGGAGGAGGAGGGAGGAGGAGGAGGAGGAGGGAGGAGGAGGAGGAGGAGGGAGGAGGAGGAGGAGGAGGGAGGAGGAGGAGGAGGAGGGAGGAGGAGGAGGAGGAGGGAGGAGGAGGAGGAGGAGGGAGGAGGAGGAGGAGGAGGGAGGAGGAGGAGGAGGAGGGAGGAGGAGGAGGAGGAGGGAGGAGGAGGAGGAGGAGGGAGGAGGAGGAGGAGGAGGGAGGAGGAGGAGGAGGAGGGAGGAGGAGGAGGAGGAGGGAGGAGGAGGAGGAGGAGGGAGGAGGAGGAGGAGGAGGGAGGAGGAGGAGGAGGAGGGAGGAGGAGGAGGAGGAGGGAGGAGGAGGAGGAGGAGGGAGGAGGAGGAGGAGGAGGGAGGAGGAGGAGGAGGAGGGAGGAGGAGGAGGAGGAGGGAGGAGAGGAGGGAAGGAAGGGAAGGAAAATAAATGAAAGGCAAGGAGGAAGGGAAGGGGGGAGAGAGAGGAGAAAAAAGGAAAAAGTGGAAGAGGGGGAGAAAGGGAAGGGAAGGGAAGGAGGAAGTGGAGTGGGAAGAATGAAAGGGATGGAGGGAAGGGAAGGGAAGGGAAGGGGGGAGGGGAGGGGATAGGAAAGGGAAGGTAGAAGGGGAAAAGGAGAGGGAAGAATGAAAGAGAAGGAAGGCATTGAAGGAAGGGGGGACCGGAGAGAGGAAGGAAAGGACAGGGAATAAGAAGTAGAGGAAGAGGGTAGGAAAAGAGAAGAGGAGGGGGGGGGGGAAGTGAAAAGAAAACCACAAAAAAGAATGAAGAAAGATAAGTCAAATAGAACAAGCGAAAACGAACCGAAAAAAGAAGACGAAAAATGACCTCTAAAGAACATAAGAGGAAGAAAAAAGAGGAGAGAAAAGAGGAAGGGAATAATAAA
>BOPN01003586.1:65000-72500 GCA_017312705.2 Penaeus japonicus | reverse complement strand
TAAAGGGTGATGGGGTGTTAAGGTGTTAGAAAGCGAAGACTAGAAAGTCATAGAGTGTTAGGAGTGTTAGGGAAGAGTTAGAGGGAAGACTAAAGGAGTAAAGAATGAATAGAAGTGGGAGAGAGAGAGAGGGGAAGGAAAAGGGGGGAAGGCGAGGGGAGGGGAAGAGAAGGGTATGGGTGGTGGTGGTGGGGAGGGGGGAGGCAGATAGATAGATAGATAGATAGAGAGAGAGAGAGAGAGAGAGAGAGAGAGAGAGAGAGAGAGAGAGAGAGAGAGAGAGAGAGAGAGAGAGAGAGAGAGAGAGAGAGAGAGAGAGAGAGAGAGAGAGAGAGAGAGAGAGAGAGAGAGAGAGAGAGAGAGAGAGAGAGAGAGAGAGTGGCAGGAAAATGAGATATCATATAAAGGGAACAACCCTTAATAGGGTGGGAAAGGGAGAGGAGGGGAGGGAGGGGAAGGAAGAGGAGGGAGGGGAAGGAAGAGGAGGGAGGGAGATGGGAGGAAGGAGAGGGGAGGGGAGGGGTGGGGTAGATTCGGGTGTTCATTTCATATTCTTTCCTTCCGAAGGGGTTATATAAGAGAGCGGAGGATGGGAGGGGAGAGGAGAGAGACCAGTGGGAGAGGGGAGAACAGGAGAAAGGAGGCTGGGGTAGGGTGAGGGGAGAGGAGGCCGGGGTGGGGTGAGGGTAGAGGTCAGGGTGGAATGAGGAGAGAGGAGGGCGGGGTGGGGTGAGGGGAGAGGAGGGCGGGGTGGGGTGAGGAGAGAGGAGGGCGGGATGGGGTGAGGGGAGAGGAGGGCGGGGTGGGGTGAGGGGAAAGGTTAGCTGTTATTAGTGATCTTGATGATAATATTGTTAATCTAAACGGCAGCCAATTGGCAGGAGGACTCTGTGTGTTTACACTTAACTACGGATAGGGTTGGGAGTGGATGGGTGTCTGCTGGACATGTGTGCGTGTTTGTTTGCGTGTGTGTGTGTTTGTGTGTGTTAGTGTTTGATTTTTTGCGTGTGTTTGCGTGTGTGTGTATTTGTCTGTGTGTGTGTGTTTGCGTGTGTGTGTGTGTGTGTGTGTGTGTTTGATTGTTTGCGTCTGTTTGTTTGTGTGTGTTTGTTTGTGTGTGTGTTTGTTGTGTGTGTGCGTGTTTTTGTGTTTGCGTGTGTGAGTTTGTATATTTGCGTGCGTATATTTTTAACTGTACGTCTATCCATACGTGCGTGTTCAAGCATGTACATACAACTTTCACTGACAAAACAGAGGTCCTAACATCTTTTTTTTTTGCAATCGTAGCTGAATCGACACCTCCAAAGTCAGCATTAATTGCGTAATCCCGCAATGAAACTCCATTTGCTGAAGAAATGCTTACACGGCATCATTTTATATTCCTCGGTCAGCATATAATAGTGACCATGAGTTAAATTTCACAATGGAAAAAAAAAATGTTATTTACATCATAAATGAGATCTGGCCATTGATATATGCTGAATTATTCTATTTTTTTTCGTTTACTATACAGCAATTTTATTATGATTGAAGAAATTCATTCAGAAATTGACTTCTATTGACATCGTAAATGGTCTTGTGTGATATCGTAAAGGTATTTCTTTATTAATAGGTTTATTTTTCAAGGATTTTAAATTGTGTTTGTTATTATTTTTATTATCATCATTTGTCAATTCTCTCTCTCTCTCAGTTAGTCCATTTCTTTATATATACTTTTCTACTTCCTATCAACTCACATTGGTTATTTGTTCCGTTAACATAATAACGGTATTTTTTGTGTGGTCAATTTTCTGAAATATCATTAATGGTGATAATGGTAATAATGATAATAATAACAATAACAACAACAATAATGATAATGATGATGATGATGATGATTATGATAATAATAATAATAATGATAATAATAATAATAATAATAATGATAATAATAACAATGATGATAATAATAATAATGATAATAATAATGATAATGATAATAATAATAATAATAATAATAATAACAATAATAATAATAACAATAATGATAATAATAATAATAATAATAATAATAATAATAACAATAATGATGATACTAATACCAATACTACTACTACTACTATAACTACTACTACTACTATTACTACTACTACTACTTATAATAATAATAATAATAGCATAAACATCATAAATCCATCTCGAATTTGGTATAAAAATAGCAAGATGAGCTTCGATTCACAGCGAAACACGCTTCACGAAACAGCGCCGCTAAGCCCATGCGTGTGACCTTATTCGCACTGCGACCCGTAGACGACCAGGACCAAAACAAGGGCGCGTGTTTGGCGTCAGCACCAGCACCAGACAACCCTTGTAATACACCCTTGTATTGTCTTCCCACCTCTTAATCCTCCCTTCCTCCCTTTCTCACCCTTCTCCCACTAATCCTCATCCTCCAGTAGCTCCTAGATTTATTAATCGGAGCTATTCTCTCTCCCGTTCTTATTCGCCCTGCACATGTCCTGGATCATCAGTGGATGACGTGTTTACCGTACCAGAAAAATGCTTCCAGATCTTTCTCCTTTTTTTCTGCTCGTTTGGCCGTTCGAAATTGCGTGATGAAGGGTGAAATGTGGAGAGCAGAAGGGAAGAAGGGACTAAAGGGGAAGGAGAGGAGAGGTAGAGAAAGGGAGATGAGGGATGCTAAAAGATAATGGACAACAGATAATCAGTATACAGTTTATTTTCTCTTGGAATCAAAGCTTACTGTTTATTATTTATTTAATCCATTCATTCCATACTTGCTATTTCATCATTATCATTATTAGAAGTTGTAATAGTAGTAGTAGTAATAATAGTAGTAGTAGTAGTATTTCTAGTAGTAATAGTAGTAATAGTAGTAGTATCCTTTTCAAAACCTTCAATAGCGTATAAAAAAAAAAAAAAAAAAAAAAAAAAAATACAATGACCTTATTCACCCATTATACATTTCCTATTTATACAACATCCCCAGAATCAGTCCTTATTTCCCACCGCAATATATATATATATCGATCTATCCACCACCCTATATATATGTTTTTTTTCTTTCTTCTTTCTCTTTTATACCTAATCATTTATTTTAATCTATAATCATCAATCATAGTTTTCCAAAATACGCATCCATTCACCTCCACTATTGGGAAGAGTCTGCAAGTGATTTCCTACGAGACAATTTATCTCAATGTTGCAGCGTAACGATAGCCTGCACTTAATCATGGTGTCTGTGTGTGTCGCTACCAGGCTGGTCTACTCCCCCCCACCCCCTCTTTTTTTTTTTTTTTTGCCCTTTTTCGTTTTTTCGTTGTTTTTTTTTTCATTCTTTTGCTCTCTCTAGCCTTCTCTCGGAATTTCTGTTTTTGTTTTTGATTTTTCTTGTTTGTTCCTCTCTCTCTCTCTCTCTTTCTTTCTTTCTCTATCTCTTTTCCTTTCTCTCTCTCTCTCTCTCTCTCTCTTCCTCTCTCTCTCTCTCTTCGTCTCTCTCTTCCTCTCTCTCTTTCTTTCTCTCTCTCCCCCTCCCTCTCTCTTTCTCTTCCGCTCTCTCTCTCTTCCTCTCTCTCTCTCTCTCTCTCTCTCTCTCTTCCTCTCTCCCTCTCTCTCTCTCTCTCTCTCTCTCTCTCTCTCTCAACATTGCCGGTGATAATGTCACCACAGTCATCACCATTCACTATCATCCTCGGAATCATCATCTCTATCCTCGCCGCTATCACCATCACCCTCGCAGTCACCACCATCTTCACCACCATCCTCGCAGTCACCACCATCTTCACCACCATCCTCGCAGTCACCACCATCTTCACCACCATCCTCATCGCCATCACCACCATCCTCGCAGTCACCACCATCCTCGCAGTCACCACCATCTTCACCACCATCCTCGCAGTCACCACCATCTTCACCACCATCCTCATCGCCATCACCACCATCCTCGCAGTCACCACCATCCTCGCAGTCACCACCATCTTCACCACCATCCTCATCGCCATCACCACCATCCTCGCAGTCACCACCATCCTCGCAGTCACCACCATCTTCACCACCATCCTCGCAGTCACCACCATCTTCACCACCATCCTCATCGCCGCACCACCATCACCACCACCATCCTCGCAGTCACCACCATCTTCACCACCATCCTCATCGCCATCACCACCATCCTCGCAGTCACCACCATCCTCGCAGTCACCACCATCTTCACCACCATCCTCGCAGTCACCACCATCTACACCACCATCCTCGCAGTCACCACCATCTTCACCACCATCCTCGCAGTCACCACCATCTTCACCATCATCCTCATCGCAGTCACCACCATCTTCACCACCATCCTCGCAGCCACCACCATCTTCACCACCATCCTCGCCGCCATCATCCTCATCATCATCCTCGCAGTCACCACCATCTTCACCACCATCCTCGCAGTCACCACCATCTTCACCATCATCCTCATCGCAGTCACCACCATCTTCACCACCATCCTCGCAGCCACCACCATCTTCACCACCATCCTCGCAGTCACCACCATCTTCACCACCATCCTCGCAGTCACCACCATCTTCACCACCATCCTCGCAGTCACCACCATCTTCACCATCATCCTCATCGCAGTCACCACCATCTTCACCACCATCCTCGCAGTCACCACCATCTTCACCACCATCCTCGCAGCCACCACCATCTTCACCACCATCCTCGCAGCCACCACCATCTTCACCACCATCCTCGCAGTCACCACCATCTTCACCACCATCCTCGCAGTCACCACCATCTTCACCACCATCCTCGCAGTCACCACCATCTTCACCATCATCCTCATCGCAGTCACCACCATCTTCACCACCATCCTCGCAGTCACCACCATCTTCACCACCATCCTCGCAGTCACCACCATCTTCACCACCATCCTCGCAGTCACCACCATCTTCACCACCATCCTCGCAGTCACCACCATCTTCACCATCATCCTCATCGCAGTCACCACCATCTTCACCACCATCCTCTTGATCACCACCATCTTCACCACCATCCTCGCAGCCACCACCATCTTCACCACCATCCTCGCAGCCACCACCATCTTCACCACCATCCTCGCAGTCACCACCATCTTCACCACCATCCTCGCAGCCACCACCATCTTCACCACCATCCTCGCAGTCACCACCATCTTCACCATCATCCTCATCGCAGTCACCACCATCTTCACCACCATCCTCGCAGTCACCACCATCTTCACCACCATCCTCGCAGCCACCACCATCTTCACCACCATCCTCGCAGTCACCACCATCTTCACCATCATCCTCATCGCAGTCACCACCATCTTCACCACCATCCTCGCAGTCACCACCATCTTCACCACCATCCTCGCAGCCACCACCATCTTCACCACCATCCTCGCAGTCACCACCATCTTCACCACCATCCTCGCAGTCACCACCATCTTCACCACCATCCTCGCAGTCACCACCATCTTCACCACCATCCTCGCAGCCACCGATCTTCACCACCATCCTCGCAGTCACCACCATCTTCACCACCATCCTCGCAGTCACCACCATCTTCACCACCATCCTCGCAGCCACCACCATCTTCACCACCATCCTCGCAGCCACCACCATCTTCACCACCATCCTCGCAGTCACCACCATCTTCACCACCATCTCTGCAGCCACCACCATCTTCACCACCATCCTCGCAGTCACCACCATCTTCACCACCATCCTCGCAGTCACCACCATCTTCACCATCATCCTCATCGCAGTCACCACCATCTTCACCACCATCCTCGCAGCCACCACCATCTTCACCACCATCCTCGCCGCCATCATCCTCATCATCATCCTCGCAGTCACCACCATCTTCACCACCATCCTCGCAGTCACCACCATCTTCACCACCATCCTCGCAGTCACCACCATCTTCACCACCATCCTCATCGCAGTCACCACCATCTACACCACCATCCTCGCAGTCACCACCATCTTCACCATCATCCTCGCCGCCACCATCTTCACCACCATCCTCGCAGTCACCACCATCTTCACCACCATCCTCGCAGTCACCACCATCTTCACCACCATCCTCATCGCAGTCACCACACCATCTGCACCACCATCCTCCTCTCTTCATCTCTCTTTCTCTTCCGCTCTCTCTCTCTTCCTCTCTCTCTCTCTCTCTCTCTCTCTCTCTCTCTCTCTTAACATTGCCGGTGATAATGTCACCACAGTCATCACCATTCACCATCATCCTCATCGCCATCACAACCATCCTCGCAGTCACCACCATCATCACCATCATCCTCGCAGTCATCACCATCTTCACCACCATCCTCGCAGCCACCACCATCTTCACCACCATCCTCGCCGCCATCATCCTCATCATCATCGTCCTCGCTTCGGCCATAAATCAAGAGCGAGTGCGCGCGACGGCCGCCAGATGGACACGAGGCCGGTCTCTTGGCGCGGAAAACTGGATCCGCTTTAGCCGAGTTGGGGAGAGGGCTTTTTTTGTTGTTGTTGTTGTTATTGTTTTTATCGCCATCACCTGTCACTCGCAGTCACCACCATCCTCGCAGTCACCACCATCTTCACCACCATCCTCATCGCCATCACCACCATCCTCGCAGTCACCACCATCCTCGCAGTCACCACCATCTTCACCACCATCCTCGCAGTCTGCCATCTACACCACCATCCTCGCAGTCACCACCATCTTCACCACCATCCTCGCAGTCACCACCATCTTCACCATCATCCTCATCGCAGTCACCACCATCTTCACCACCATCCTCGCAGCCACCACCATCTTCACCACCATCCTCGCCGCCATCATCCTCATCATCATCCTCGCAGTCACCACCATCTTCACCACCATCCTCGCAGTCACCACCATCTTCACCATCATCCTCATCGCAGTCACCACCATCTTCACCACCATCCTCGCAGCCACCACCATCTTCACCACCATCCTCGCAGTCACCACCATCTTCACCACCATCCTCGCAGTCACCACCATCTTCACCACCATCCTCGCAGTCACCACCATCTTCACCATCATCCTCATCGCAGTCACCACCATCTTCACCACCATCCTCGCAGTCACCACCATCTTCACCACCATCCTCGCAGCCACCACCATCTTCACCACCATCCTCGCAGCCACCACCATCTTCACCACCATCCTCGCAGTCACCACCATCTTCACCACCATCCTCGCAGTCACCACCATCTTCACCACCATCCTCGCAGTCACCACCATCTTCACCATCATCCTCATCGCAGTCACCACCATCTTCACCACCATCCTCGCAGTCACCACCATCTTCACCACCATCCTCGCAGTCACCACCATCTTCACCACCATCCTCGCAGTCACCACCATCTTCACCACCATCCTCGCAGTCACCACCATCTTCACCATCATCCTCATCGCAGTCACCACCATCTTCACCACCATCCTCTTGATCACCACCATCTTCACCACCAT
>BOPN01003586.1:40000-60000 GCA_017312705.2 Penaeus japonicus | reverse complement strand
AAGGAGAGGGGGAAGGGGAGGAGGGTGTAGGAAGGGTGGAGGGTTGGCTGAGGGATGGAAAGAAGGAGGATGGATAAGGGGAGGGAGGAGAGAGAGGGTGGAGGAATGGGGGAGTAAGGAGGAAAGGGGTGTGAGGGAGGAGGGAGGAGGAAGAAGGAAGGGGGTGGAGGGAGGATGGATGAAGGAGGAGTTAGGAGGAAAGGGGATGGAGGGATGAGGAAGGAGAAAAGAGGAAAGGGGTGGAGCGAGAGGGTGGAGGGATAAGCGTAGAAGCGAAGGGGCGAAGAAGAAGAAAGAAGAGGGGAGAAGAGGAAGAACGAGAGAGAGAAAAGAGAGGGGAAGACTAGGATAGAAAGAAGAGGGGAAAAGGGCGTCGACTGTATGTAAACACCGACTTGAAATGATCACAGCTGTTTTTTAAAAGGAGAGAAAAAAAAACCTTTGTCACATTTTATTTGCGATCAGCACGATAAGATTCGAGTGAAAAGATAAGGCCGTGGCAATTATCATGGCTTTTTTTTGTGACTCTCTTTCTCTCGCTCTTGCTCTCTCTCTCTGTCTCACTCAGTCTGTCTCTATCTCTCTCTCTCTCTCTCTCTCTCTCTTTCTTTCTGTCTGTCTCTCTCTCTCTCTCTCTCTCTCTCTCTCTCTCTCTCTCTCTCTCTCTCTCTCTCTCTCTCTCTCTCTCTCTCTCTCTCTCTCTCTCTCTCTCTCTCTCTCTCTCTCTCTCTCTCTCTCTCTCTCTCTCTCTCTCTCTCTCTCCCTCTTTGTTTTTTCTCATTTTCTCTTTCTCTCTGTCACTGTCTGTCTCATCCCCCCCCCTCTCTTTCTCATTCTCTATTTAGCTCCCCCCCCCCCTCTGTGTCTCTCCCTCTGTCTATCTATCTATCGATCCCTTTTTCTTTCTTTCTCTTCTTTTCTTTTTTTTTTGTCTTTCTTGCTCTCTCTCTCTCTCTCTCTCTCTCTCTCTCTCTCTCTCTCTCTCTGTCTCTCATATATATATATATATATATATATATATATATATATATATATATATATATATATATATATATATATGTATATATATATACATGTCTTTCGCTTTCTCCCCCCCCTCTCTCTCAAAATCTAGAAACCATTTCCTTGTTAAAGATTGTTGCGAAATGAATGAATCTCTTCGGACCATATACAGTATATCTTATCCGCTCCTTTCTTACATCATTCTTACGTCATCTATTCGTATCATCAAAGGATTTAAATTGTTATGAAATAAGAGACATACCAGCGGACATGCGGCCTGACGTCACTATTCAGCAACCATAGAGAGAGTTAGAGAGAGTGAGTGAGAGGGAGAGAGAGAGGGGGAGAGAGAGGGGGGAGGAGAGAGAGAGGGGGTGGGGGAGAGAGAGGGGGGGCAGAGAGGGGGGGGAGGAGAGAGAGAGAGAGAGACGAAGAGATATAGAGAGAGAGGGATAGAGAGAGAATTTAGAATAGAGGTAGTAAAAGAGAGAGAGAGAGAGAGAGAGAGAGAGAGAGAGGAAGAGAGAGAGAGAATTTAGAATTCAGAATTTAGAAAGAGGTGTGACAAATACACACAAAAAAACGACAAGGGAAAAAAACAATAACATGCAAATGACAAACAGATAGACAAATATATCATATCAACACCATCACAATTGCATATCCTGTTGACATCTTAGTTGATTTCCCAAACTTGATCAATGAATTTCCTCTCCTATGTTATCTCACACGTCATTAGCGCGTGTTATCAACGTGTTATCTCTCATGATCATTGTTATCATTTTAATTATTTCATTTAATCGTCTCGCCGTAAATATGTAAATTAGCTGTTATATTTAATTAAGCTAATCAATCGTAAATGAATCACCTTAAATATGTAAATTAACTGTTATGTTTAATTAATCTAATCAATCGTAAATGAATCACCGTAAATATGTAAATTAACTGTTAGATTTAATCAAGCTAGTTAATCTTATTAATTGTTATCCTGTTTTATCAAACCAAAAACACGAGTTAGGATTTTCATTTCTCATCTCTTGTGTCTTGTCTGATTAATTGCTTAATTAATTTTATTTATATTGTTCGGTTTTGTTTTATCTGTCTATGTTTTTTTATTCACTTTTTTATTCGTTGTTTTTAGTTGCTGTATTTTTATATTGAATATTATATTTATTGTATTGTATATATTGTATCATAAAAAGGAAGAAAAGAAGATGATGATGATGATGAAGAGAAGATACAGAAGAAGAAAGAAGATGGAAGAAGAAACAGAGATAAAGAGGAAAAACAAAAAGGATGGAAAGAAAGAGATGTTGAATAAGAAGAAATAAAGATAAATTGGAATAACAAAGATTATGAGAAAGAAGAAGAAGAAGAAGAAGAAGAAAAGAAACGGGGAATAAAGATGGAGATGAAAAGAAAAAGAGAACAAGAAAAGGAAGTGAAGAATATGAAGAAGATGATGATAAAGAAAGATAAAGAGAAGATGAAAATAAAAGAAAATGAAGGAGAAAAAGAAAATGAAGAACAAAGCATAGAGAAGAAATAATGTTAAAAAGATAAAGATAAAGAAGCGAAAGAGGAAGACGAAGATAAGAAGGACGAATGAGAAGAAAAAGATGGAATAAGAAATAAAAAAGAAAAGGGTGGGCAAAAAAGGAAAAAAGGAGAAAAGGAAGAAAAAAAACAGATAAACGAATGAATGAAGAAGAAGAAGAAAATAAGAGAAAAAAGAAGACGAAGAAGAAGAATATAAGAAAAAAAGAAGAAGAAGAAGAAAATAAGAGAAAAAGAAGACGAAGAAGAAGAAAATAAGAAAAAAAGAAGACGAAGAAGAAGAAAATAAGAAAAAAAGAAGACGAAGAAGAAGAAAATAAGACAAAAAAGAAGACGAAGAAGAAGAAAATAAGAAAACAAAAGAAGACGAAGAAGAAGAAAAATAAGAAAAAAGAAGAAGAAAAAAATAATAAAAAGACGAAGAACAGGAAGAAGAGAAATAGAAGAAGAAGAAGAAGAAGAGGAAACAATCCCCCCCCCCTCCACCCCCAACACACAAAAACAAAACAAACCACAACAACAACAACAACAACGAAATAATTAAATCGAAAGAGAAGGAGGAGGGAGAAGGAGAGGACGGGCAGGGGGGTTGCCAACTAGGCAATAACGACGCGCGGAAACGTAGCGTAAATATTAACGGCATTTACCGAGATTAGATTTCTTCTTCGTAAGATTCAAGACGGTCAGAATGGCTTCAGAACTTTCTCTAGCATCTCCCGGGGAAAGGTTCTGCTCTGTTCATTGCTATCGGGTGATTTGCCGTGATTTGTGGGGGTCAGGTGGGAGGGTGGGAGGTGGAGGGAGGGTGGTGGGGTGGCAGAAAGGATGGGGATGTTGTTTTGTCTTTTCCTTTGCAAGAGCTATGCATTGATGCAACACTTCCCTCATCACATTCCGAATGTCACATGTCACAAGAAAACACGTGATTCACACATATCCTGAGACAAATACATTGAGGTACAGAGTCTCCTCTCGGGGAGCAGAAGAGCAGAGGGCTGCACTTCCTCGAAGAAGCAGGCCTCACCCCAACGTCCTACTGTTCAAGTTTAAGCAATAAACCAAGAAAGCTGTTTTGGCCATGTTCTTCACACCATAAGCCACGCTACCGTATACATGCAGAGGTTCAACTTAGACCTGCTTAAAGAGAGAGGGAGAGAGAGAGAGGGAATGAGGGAGAGAGAGAGAGAGAGAGAGAATGAGAGAGTGGATGAGAGAGAGAGTGAGAGAGAGGATGAGAGAGAGATATAAAGTGAGTGAGAGAGAGAGAGTGGATGAGAGAGAGAGATAGAGAGAGTGAGAGAGAGAGTGAGAGAAAGAGAGAGAGAAAGAGAGAGAGAGAGTGGATAAGGGAGAGAGAGAAAGAGAGAGATAGAGAGAGTGAGAGAGTGGATGAGAGAGAGAGAGTGGATGAGAGAGAGTGAGAGAAAGAGACAGAGAGAGAAAGAGAGAGAGAGAGAGAAAGAGATAGAGAGAGAGAGAAGAAGACTAAGATGAGAGAGAGAGGGGAAAGAGAAAGATAAATAGACAAGGGGACAGACAGATTGACGAATAATGAAATAGTCAAACGGACAAATGGAGAGAAAAAAAAATCCATACACACCACAATACACCATAAGATCCAATTGCCCCTTCATTAATTAGTCAATATAGACCCTACTGACATATGCGATGCTACGGACGGCTTCCGGAGGGGGCGGAGCCAATGAGTGGCGGGGGCGGGACTTGGGACAGACAAGTAGGCATCAGACTCCGCCCACTATGAGAAGCAAAGGATGGAAGGGCAGTGACAAAGGGTGGGTGGATGGATAGAGGAATGAATGGATGGTTGAATTGATGTGGGGATGGATGGATAGATTGATGGATGGATGGATAGATGGACGAATGGATGGATGGATGTGAATTAATTATTTGATGGATAGGTGGAGGAATAGAGGGAGGGAGAGATGGGTGGGTTGATGGATGGAGGGAGGGAAAATATAGAGGAAGAGGAAGTGAGTAAGGAAGAAAGGGAGAAATTAAAGAAGGAAGAAAGGTTAAAGAAGGAAGGTAGATGAGGAGGGAGGCGAAGAAAAAACAAGAGAAAGAGAGAGAGAGCAAGAAAGAAAGAAAGAAAATCCGAAATAGATACGAAAACAGTAAGCACAGTAAAACGAAAATAAGAAAAAAGAAAGAAAAAAAGTAAAGAAAGAATCCTAACCACCCCCTCCCCCCTCTTTCAAAATAAATAAATAAAGATGAATCATCATCTTTGTCACAAAACCGAAGTCAGTTAGCGAGTCAATAGCTATCCTATGTTTTCCACTTACAATATACATATATATATACATATCTATATTCAGTATATAGCCTTTGCGATGCTGAGCTATTATACAACGTCAACAGCTCTCTGACTGTCGCTAACTTACGTAACGAGGCGCTATAAAACAGTGCTATAACGAGAGCGAAAAGTTGCTTAAGTGCTAAAGTTAGCGGTTAAAGTCAGCTGAAAAAAACAGTAAAAAAAAAAAACTATCCATCCGAATGCCTTAGGAAACGACTTCGACCGATGTGTTCGAGGCATAATCTATTTGATATTTTTATGACTTGCAGGAGATTACGATAGCTTAAATGTCACGCTTGTGATATTTTGACAGGGTGTTTTGATGGCGTCAAATCGCTGCAATAGAACGAGGGTAAATATGAATTATTATCGAAGCCAACGACTTGGTGTTCGAACGTCATTCCGTCGTCCGCCATTTGCAATACATAAAGAATCGTGTCAGACAAGTTGATTATGGATAGAAATCGCTAAGAAATAGCGAGTTTGGCAATACCCGCTATGATCTATACACAAAACTATTTGTAGTCTATCGCTTTTGCAACCAAATAAAATGCTGCTCTAACATATGTAATGGTTAAGCCACAAAAAAATGGGGAAAATATATATTAATGATGGTAGAAGTGCTATTCCAAAGTCATGTGAAAAGGTTGGTAACCCTGTTTATTTATTTATTTATTTATCTATCTATTTTTTAGGAGTCGTTGGTTTGGATGAGGGGTAGGGGGAGGGAGGGCGCAAGGAGGGGAAAGGAAAGGGAGGGGAGGAAGAGAGGATGTCAGTGACGTCACTTTGACATCTCATGACCTGATAAAACCCGATAACCAGGACGTCTCTACCTGAGCCCTAAAACGCACGAGATTCCAACCTCTGCGTCAATCTTCCGGAAGGACGAATTTACCGTGTCGAGCCTCGTTTTTTTTTTCTTTTCTTTTCTTTTCTTTTTTGACAGATTTTGGGTATGTTTTTTTATCATAAAAAAAATAATTCGTGGTCAAGATTTCTTTCCCGATAACAGAAAAAAAGGTAGAATGGATTAGAGTCACAAAGACCGTATAATCACATCTTATAATAACACAATGGCTCTGATGCTAACACCTTTATAGACACGTATCATAAGGATCAAAGTTACCTGCTTTTCGAGGAGAAGAAGTTAGGGATGGGTAAGAGATGCTCAAAAAAATGGGGGGAGGGGGGGGGGAGACTGAAGGGAGGGAAGCGGTAAGGGCAAAGGGAGGGGAAGGGGCGATAAGAAGGGAGGGAGGGGATAGAAGGGAGAGAAGGGGAAGGTGTGAAGGGAAGGGGAGAGGAAAAGGATGAGGAAGAGGGAATGGGGAAGGGGAAGGAGGAAGGGAGAAGATGAGAAAGAGAAGAGAGGAGGAGGGAGAGAAAGAGAAATGACAAGAATGCGAGGAAGGAGAAATGGAAAGACTAGGGATAGGGAGAGAGTGAAGAGGAAAGAAAAGGGGAGAAGACAGAAGGGCAGAGACGAAGAGGAGAGAGAGGGTAAGAAGGAGAAGAGACAGAAGGAAATTAGAGGGGTACAAACGTAAGGGGAGATAGAGAAAGCACAGGGATACAGAGGTAGGGGGAAGAGGGGAAGTAGCAGAGACGAAAAAAGATGGCTACAGGAATATGGGAGAAGAGGGAGAGTAGAGACGAAACAGAGAGGCAAAGGGTAAGGAGGAAGAGAAGAAGAGAAGAAGGGAGAAGGGAGGAGGGGAAGGGGGAAAGGGTGAAGGGGGAAAGGGGAGGAGGGGAAGGGGAAAGGGGAGGAGAGGGGGGAGGAGGGGATGGCGAGTGCCGTCACAGACACAATGACGCATTACCGTATTCCATGTCAAGCCCCGTGACACTGTAATACGAGATGTCAACCTGTCTGCCAGCGAGTGGGTGTTACATTACGGTGTTACATGAGAGGGAGATGTATTGTTATTTCGATAGAGGCGGAGGGATGTGTTCTTAATACAATTAGCGACTGCGTTTGTTGGGCGCTGATGTCACTCTCTGGGGTCTGTCGTCTGTTTTCTGTTTGTGGTTGTCTTTTGTATGTGGGGGTGTGGGGGGAGGAGGGTGGGGGGTGTTTTATTTCATTTTTTGTTCATTCTTTTTTTGTGTGTGTTTGCTTTTTTTTTGTTTGTTTGGTTGGTTGGTTGGTTGGTTTCCTGTCTGTTTCTCGCTCATTCGGTCTGTCTGTTTTTCATTCTCTCTCTCTTTCTCTCTCTCTCTCTCTCTCACTCACTCTCTCTCTCTCTCTCTCTCTCTCTCTCTCTCTCTCTCTCTCTCTCTCTCTCTCTCTCTCTCTCTCTCTCTCTCTCTCTCTCTCTCTCTCTCTCTCTCTCTCTCTCTCTCTCCTTCCTTCTATTCGTTTATTTTATGTTTCTAGGACATACATGAGGAAGACAACACTACGCCTATTATATCCTGTTTCATTAATGATAAATCCTGATCTGTTATATGATATATGTATATATATATATATATATATATATATATATATATAATATAGTTTGCTATATCTAAATCTTAATGTATTCACAGTGACACACATACAGACAAAGACACACATAAATCACAAAAATACCCAGCACAAACACACACACAAACACACACACACACACCCATAAGTCTCCCAACCACCCCACCTTCACCCCCTCCCCCCTCCCCCACCCTCCCCCTCTCCCATCTGACACAGCCAAAGCTCAGGCGTGCTCCGGCATAACCCTTCGTTCATAAGGTCGCTCGGTCTGAATAAATCAAAGGAAATTCCACTCTTATCACTTCCCGTCATTACCCACGAGTCCGATGCGCCGCGGTGTGTGTGTAATTATCCGTAAATGACTCTCCGTCCTATTTTGTCGTTGACTTTGCGTTATGTTCATGGGCGGGCGGGTGGGCGGGTGGGCGAGCGTTGTGGTGCTGGGTGCTGGGCTCTGGGCTCTGCTCCCGCGTCTCTGGTCTTACCTGGGCGTGCTTGTGGTGGGCTTTGGTGTGGGTATGTGTAGATATGGGTGTGGGTGTGTGTGTGTATATGTATAGATATATGTATATATATATATATATATATATATATATATATATATATATATATATATATGTATACATATATGTATATATATATATATATATATATATATATATATATATATATATATATATATATATATATATACATATATATACATACACACACACACACACATACACACACACACACACATATATATATATATATGTGTGTGTGTGCTGTATTATGTATTTTTTTCTTTCTTTCTTCTTCTTACTCTTTTATTTTATTTCTTCTTCATTTCGTTTCTTTTGCTCTATAGTTTTGTTTAGTTATTTTTGTTTTATATTGTTCACTGTATCATCATAATACAGATATCTTTTAGATCGCTAATTTCGAGATTAGACTGACACTAAAAAATATATGTAAGATATAGGAACATTTTATTTTCTTAAATTTATCATTGTTGTTGTTATTGTCGTTATTATTAATAATACATTCACTACTATCATTATTTTTATTATAATAGTAATCATTACTATCATTGTTATTATCATAATCTTTATCATCATTATTATTATAACAATTATTAATATTGTTAATATCATAATCATCATTCTCATTTTATTACTATTATCATCGATATTATCATTATCTATTTTACTACTATTATTATTATTACTATCATTATCATTATGCTTATTGTTATCATCATTATTATCAATAACATAATTGATAATACTATTGTTATCATCAGTATTAGTTTTATCATTATTGTTAGCATTATCATCACTGCATTATTATTATTATTACCATTATGATCATTATTACTATATTTAGTCTTATTGTCATTATTGTCATCATATTAATCATTCTCATCATCATTAGCATTATAATCATTATTAGCATATCATTATTATTATCATTATTATTAGTAGCCGTAGTATCATCATCATTATTGCTATCATTGTTATCATCATTTCTATTATTATTATCATCTTTTTCTCTGTTTCTCGTCTTCCTCCTCTTCTTCTTCCTCTAGTAGTATCATCATTATTGCTATCATTGTTATCAACATTTCTATTATCATTATCATTATCTTTTTCTCTGTTTCTCGTCTTCCTCATCCTCTTCCTCTTCTTCCTCCTCCTCCTTCTCTTCTTCTCCATGCTGATCCTCCTCCTCTTAATCTTCCTCTTTTTCTTCCTTCTCCTCCCTCCACCTCCTCCTTCCTCCCTCCCTACTCCACCACCCCCTTCCTCCTCCTCCCCCCACCCCCCATCCCTCCCACCCTCCCTCCTTCCATCCACTCCCCCCCACTCCCTCCACCCACCCTCCCTTTCCCCCATCCCTCCCCCCCATCCCACCCTCCTCCTCCACTTCCCCCTCCCTCCCCCCTCCCTCGCTCCCTCCTAACCCATCCCGTCCCCTCAGATCCACTTCGGAAACAGCTGTTCCCTCGTCGTCCTACAAGAAGAGCGAGCGAGCGAGAGGGATCCATTACATGCCAATGGACGCAAGGGTGAAACTACGAATATTGACTGGCGGATGAAGAATGTAGCGTAGGGAGAGAGATGGGGAGAGAGGGTGGGAGGTGAGGAGGGAGGGGAGGGAGGTGTGGGAGGTGTGGATGGGAGGTGAGGGTGGGGAGGGATGATGGGGAGGGGGTGTGGGTGGGAGGTGGGTGGGAGGGAGATGGGGAGGGAGGTGTGGGTGGGATGGGGAGGTGTGGGTGGGAGGGATGGGTGGGATGGGGAGGTGTGGGTGGGAGGGAGGATGGGGAGGGAGGGAGATGGGGAAGGAGGGAGGTGAGGGTGGGTGGGAGATGGGGAGGGAGGATGGGAGGTGTGGGTCGGAGGGATGGGTGGGAGGTGTGGGTGGGAGGGAGGGAGGTGGAAGGAGGTAAGGATGTAGGGAGATAAGTTGGGAGAGAAGATAATAAAGAAAGAGTAAGCAAGAGAGGGAAAGAGAAAGAGAAAGACAGAGAGAGAGAGAGAGAAAGAGTAAGAGAGAGAGAGAGAGATAAAGAGAGAGAGAGAGAGAGAGAGAGAGAGAGAGAGAGAGAGAGAGAGAGAGAGAGAGAGAGAGAGAGAGAGAGAGAGAGAGAGAGAGAGAGAGAGAGAAAGAGAGAGAGAGAGAGAGAGCGAGAGAGCGAGAGAGAGAGAAGGGATACAATACCATGTTCCTGTCTCGGATGTTTTTTAATTTGTAGATTTACGGTCGCTTATCGGAAAGGGGAAAAGGAAGGGGAGGGGGGGGATAGCGTCGATAGATCTTGAATCATGTCATGGTCTTCGCCCTCCCTCCCTCCCTCCCTACCTACCTCCTTCCCTCCCTCCGTCCTCTCCTTCCTTTCTCCCTCGCTCGCTCCCACCATCTCTCTCTACACTCTTTATTCACCATTTATATTAAATTAGAACGATAAAAAAGGAGAGAAAAATAAACAAGAAATGTGTCGATGTGTTTATATACCTTTTGATAAACGTACCGAAACAGGTCATAAGGTAGAAGGAATTCGATCGTCTATACTTAGCATCGGGATGTAGGTGCGATGTTCACTTGTTTTTTTTTTTTTTACCGCCCTCTATCCCCTCTCTATATATATATTCTTCCTCTTCCTCCTCCCCCTACTTCCTCTTCTTCTTACTAGATTTGTCGTCGCCACGTATCATATCATCGACAGGACAATCTATCAATGTTATTATCCTCCGTTCGTGTTATTTCCGATGAAGTAGGGCATTACCAAGTGTCGCAACAGGGACGCGGCCAAACATAATGGATAGGATTCGATATTTTCTTTCGTACTTCTTTTTTTTTTTTTTCTTCGTCGTCGTCGTCTTTTCTCTCATATCTTTCCCATTTGTCTTGCGTATAATGCTTTTGTTTTGGCTCGCGGACACTTTTCATTTGTCGTAATATATTTGCTTGTCGTACACGGTATATACTGTCATAACGGCCGCTTGTTTTGAAACGGACGGCGCTGGTAATGATGATGGAAATGGCGGTCAATTTTGAAGACGCGAGGTGTTCGTCTTTTTTTTTCTTCTTCTTCTGTTTTTCTTTCCTTCTTTCTTTTTTTCTTTTTTTGTCTCTTATTTTTTCTTTTTTCTTCTCTCTGGGTCTTTCTTTTTTTCTTTCCGTCCCTGTCTCTGTCTGTCTGTCTCTCTCTCTGTCTGTCCGTCTCTCTCTCTCTCTCTCTCTCTCTCTCTCTCTCTCTCTCCCTCTTTCTCTTTCTCTGTCTCTCACTCTTCTCTCCCTCCCTCCCTCCCTCCCTCTCTCTCTCTCTCTCTCTCTCTCTCTCTCTCTCTCTCTCTCTCTCTCTCTCTCTCTCTCTCTCTCTCTCTCTCTCTCTCCCTCCTTCCCCCCCTCTCTCTCTCTCTCTCTCTCTATCTCTCTCTCTCTCTCTCCCTCTCTCTCTCTCTCTCTCTCTCTCTCTCTCTCTCTCTCTCTCTCTCTCTCTCTCTCTCTCTCTCTCTCTCTCTCTCTCTCTCTCTCTCTCTCTCTCTCTCTCTCTCTCTCTCTCCCCCTCTCTCTCTCTCTCTCTCTCTCTCTCTCTCTCTCTCTCTCTCTCTCTTCCAACAAAACAAACAGATAAACAGTCCTTCTCTGTCTCTCATATACCACGAATGAAATGAAACAAGAAAAGAAAGACAATACAAAATAACGATTTGATTAAGAGTCAATACGATTATGTTGACTTTGAATAAGCAATTGTTATTATGAGCAAAATAATACGTATGGATTATAGGAAATTCAAAACGTCATTAAATGGACATTACATTGAACTATTTTATATGTTTTTTCTTTTTCTTTTTCTTTTTTTGCTATTGCTATTATGATGAGGATAATGATGATAGAAGTTATGATTATGGCGAGTTCATTTTGAGAAATTGTATTCATAAGAAGGATATAATAGATTTTAATCTCTATTGGATGGCGTTAATTGAATGTCATTTAGACAGAGATATAATTAGGATAATCACGGAACTGATTTGACTGCTAAATTATGGGTATCATTATAGGAAACTGAACGCTGAGACTATGCATAGATATAATTATGCAATATTGCATTTTTATTGGTTTCTGTTGAGCTAGTATGATTCTTGTTAGGTAATCCTTTGGGCTGTAATCAGAGTTAGAAGGTTAGAATCCTTGCAAGAAAGGAGAGCTTTGCATTATTGCATCTTAGAAACTCCAGTATATCCTGTATTGTATTTGAATTTACGCACCCTTGTAGCCAAAGGAATTATTTGTCTGGAAAACTTCGCTATCATTACTCACGTATGAATAAATGGGTCATTTCTATGCATCTAGTATGAGTCTAGTTCGATCCTAGTTCGATCCTTAGTTGGTGTGGTCAAGTTGATTGTGTACTAGTCTCCTGACTCTAGTATGAGTAGATCGGTAATTTCTAGGATCTAGTATGATCTTAGTGTGGATCAGTCGGTTCTTTTATATTTTTCTAGGTGGTACTTACTGAGACCGCTAAGATATGTGTTTGAATTGCTAGATATGGAACTAGTTTCTTGTCTGTTAGAACTTTTTTTGGGGGGTTGTACTTGTAGTGATTATGTTCGAGTACCTATACATAGTGGTACTTAATAGTGTATGGTGTAATCTCTGTGTATTATAAATATACACATTTTATCAGTTATGATCAAAATGCATACAACGATATAAACATTAAAGGTTTTGACCACAAACTTTTAACTACGTTTACAATTGTGTGTTTTAATAACCCTAAGAATTATGATGATTAAAAAAGATAATGATAATGATAGTAATAATAATGAGACTTATTATTGTTATTATCATTATTATCATTATTATTATTATAATTATATTTACTATTATTATCATGGTGATAATGATAATAACGATAATAGTAATAATGATGATGATAACAATGAGGGTGATGATAAATAAGTATGATAATATCAATGTTATTTGCTGATGATGCTTGTCATGCGAGATGGAGATAAAGAGACCGATAGATAAATAGATAGATAGATAGAGAGAGAGAGAGAGAGAACAAGCGAAACGACAAACAAACATAGAGAGAGAGAAAAAAAGAAAGAGAGACAGCGAGACAGAGACAGAGAGACAGAGACAGTTTAACAACTATAGAAAGAGAACAAGCAAGAGCCGACAGACAAACAACAGCCCAGAGAGGCCAAGCGCAGGACGACAACCCTCTCTCTCTCTCTATCTATCTATCTCTCTCCTTCACTCTCTCTCTCTCTCTCCTTCACTCTCTTTCTCTTTCTCTCTCTCTCTCTCTCTCTCTCTCTCTATCTATCTATCTATCTATCTATCTATCTATCTCCTCTCTCTCTCTCTCTCTCTCTCTCTCTCTCTATCTCTCTCTCTCTCTCTTCTCTCTCTCTCTCTCTCTCGCTCGCTCGCTCGCCCCGGATAGACATGCTCTGTGTTACTAATGATCAGGTATAGTGTTAGTTTAGACCCAAGAATATATCGGAATAAAGGAAACAATATGATAAGTAAAGTAAGAATAAAGGAAACAGCATAAAAAATAAAAATGAAAGGGAGAGAAAGAGATTGACGAGAAAGAAGCGCAGGGTGAAGGGAAGCACAATGAACGTAGAAGTAAGAAGCGGAATGCGAGAGAACTCATTATGATAATCGGAGGGACTCTTGGCTATTAACCCTTCTGCACGGGGGGTTGGGAGGTGGGGTGGGGGTGGAAGGGGGGATGGGGTGGGGGAGAGGGGTGGGGGTGGGGGTGAAAAGGGGAGAGGGGTGAAAGGGGAGGGGGGAGGTGGGGGAAAAGGGAAATGGGGAGAAGGAGGTTGGATAGGGAGGGGGTGATAGGAGGGGTTTTAGGTATGGGGAGGGGGAAGGGGGTGATTTGAGGGGGAGGGGAGGGTCCTGGGTATAGGGAAGGGGGGGAGGGGTGGTGGAGAGGATCTTTAGGACTAGGGAAGGGGGTGGAGTCGGATGGGAGGTGGGGGGTGGAGGGGGTGGGGAGGGATAGGTAAGGCGTGAAGGGTTAGGGTGGGGGGGAGGGGTATTGTGTCGTGTGGGGTATTGATGCTTCCGTGGACGTTATGAGAAGAGGGGGGGGGGGAGGGGGGGGAGTCCTCGCCTTTCCCGTGGGTTTGTTTGTTTTCTTCTTTTTCTTCTCCTTCCTCTTCTTCTGCTTCCTCTTGTTCTCCTTCCTCTTCTTCTCCTTCCTTTTTTTTCTCATAATTTCTATTAGTATTATTATTCCCCCTCTTCTTTGTCTTCTTCTTCCTCTTCTTCTTCCTTTTCTTGTTCTAATTCTTATTCTTATTCTTTTTCCTCTTCTTCCTCCTATTTTTCTTCGTTTTCTTCTTATTCTTCTTGTTTATTTCCTTTTCTTCTTCTTCTTCTCCTTCTTCTTCTACTTCTTCTTCCTATTCCTCCTCTTCGTCTTCTTCTTCTACTTCTTTTTATTCTTCTTCGTCTTCATCATCATCCTCATCTTCTTCATCTTCTTCCTCTTCTTCTTCTTCGTTTTCTTCTTCTCCTTCTTCTTCTTCCTCTTCTTCTTCTTTATCTTCTTCTTCTTCTTATCATTCCCCTTGTTATCATCATTTCTTACTTCCACCTATTATTTATTTTCCTTATTATTTCTGAAACTCGGGAGAAGGAACAGGCCGATTAATAAATACAAATAGTAATAATTAAAGAAAAGTAGATAAAAGAACGAATCAAAGAACGAGGAGTGAAGAGAAGAGAAGTGAAGTGAAGAAAATAGAAGAGGAGAGGAGAGAAGAAATGCTGAACGAGGAAAATTGAAGAAGAGAAGAGAAAGGGAGGGAAGTTAAGAAGAGAAGAGAAGAGAAGAAAAGAGACGAAGCGAATAGAAGGGAATATAAGATGAAAGAAGAGGAGAGTAGAAAAAGAAGAGAGGAGAGGAGAGAAGAAAAGAGAAGAGGAAAGAGGAGTGTATAGAAGAGAGAAGATAAGAGGAAAGCCGAGCGGAGAGAAGAGAGAAGAGAAGAGGAAAGAGAAGCAGATAGAAGAGAGAAGAGAAGAAAAGAAAAGAGAAGAAAGAGAAGAGGAAAGAAGAAAGAAGAGAAGAGGAAAGAGGAGCGTATAGAAGAGAGAAGAGAAGAGAAGAGGAAAGCGGAGTAGATAGAAGAGAGAAGAGAAGAGAAGAGGAAAGAAGAGAGAAAAGAAGAGGAAAGAGGAGGGAAGAGACGACAAAAGAAGAACACGATGCGTCACGGCGATCACATGTGGCGCCGAATGACCGACCGGCCGGCCGATCGCTACCAACGCCCTCCTCCTCCTCCTCTTCTTCCCCCTCCTCCTCTTCCTACTCCTCCTTCTCCTCTTCTTCTTCTTCCTCCTCCTCCTCTTCCTCCTCCTCCTCCTCTTCCTCCTCCTCCTCCTCCTCTTCTTCTTCCCCCTCCTCCTCTTCCTCCTCCTCCTCCTCCTCCTCCTCCTCCTCCTCCTCCTCCTCCTCCTCTTCTTCTTCCCCCTCCTCCTCTTCTTCGTCCTCCTCTTCTTCGTCCTCCTCCTCCTTCTCCTCTTCTTCTTCTTCCTCCTCCTCCTCCTCTTTTTCCCCCTCCTCCTCTTCTTCGTCCTAATCCTCTTCCTACTCCTCCTTCTCCTCCTCTTCTTCTTCCTCCTCCTCCTTTTCCTACTTCTCTTCCTCCACTTCTTCTTCTTCCTCCTCCTCTTCTTCTTTTTCTTCCTCTTCTTCGTCCTCCTCCTTCTCCTCTTCTTGTTCTTCCTCCTCCTCCTCTTCCTACTCCTCTTCCTACACTTCTTCTTCTTCCTCCTCCTCTTCTTCTCTTTCTTCCTCTTCTTCGTCCTCCTCTTCTTCTTTCTCTTCCTCCTCCTCTTGTTATTCCTCCTCCTCCTCTTCCTACTCCTCCTCCTCCTCTTCTTCCTCCTCCTCTTCTTCTTTCTCTTCCTCCCCCTCTTCTTCTTCCTCCTCCTCCTCTTCTTATTCTTTCTCCTCCTCTTCTTATTCTTCCTTCTCCCCTTCTTATTCTTCCTCCTCCTCTTCTTTTCCGTCATCCTCATCTTATTATTATTTTTCTTCGTCCTTCTCTTATTATTTTTTCTCCGTCCTCCTCTTCTTCTTTCTCTTCCTCCTCCTCTTCTTTTTCTTTGTCCTCATCTTCTTTTACTTCTTCCTCCTCCTCTTCTTTCTCTTCCTCCTCCTCTTCTTCTTTCTCTTCCTCCCCTTCTTCTTTTTCTTCGTCCTCCTCTTCGTCTTTCTCTTCCTCCTTCTCTTGTTCTTTCTCTTCCTCCTCCTCTTCTTCTTTCTTTTCCTCCTCCTCTTCTTCTTTTTCTTCCTACTCCTCTTCTTCTTTATCTTCCTCCTTCTCTTCTTCTTTCTCTTCCTACTCCTCTTCTTTCTCTCCCTCCTCTTCTTTTTCTTTCTCTTCCTCCTCCTCTTCTTTCTCTTCCTCCTTCTCCTCTTCTTTATCTTCCTCCTTCTCTTCTTCTTTATCTTCTTCCTCCTCTTCTTCTTTATCATCTTCCTCCTCTTTTTCATTCCTCTCTTTTCTCTTCCTTTCCCTCCTCCTCTTCTTTTATCTCTTTTCCAACTCTTCCTCTTCTTTCTCTTCCTCCTCCTCTTCTTTTTCCTCTACCTCCTCCTTTTCTTCTTCTTCTTTCTCTTCTTCCTCTTCTTCTTTTTCTTCCTCCTCCTCTTGTTTTTCTTCTTTAATTCCTTCTAGGTCATCCGCCTCTTCTTCTTCTTCCTTCTTTCCCCTCCTCTTCATCCTCATCCTCTTCCTCCTCCTCCTCTCCTCCACCCTCTCCCCCACCACCTTTCCATTCCCCCACTCTCCCCACCACCTCCTCCCCTCCTCTCCCCCCTCCTCCCCTACCTCTCCCCCACCACCTCCCCTTCCTCTCCTCCCCTTCGTCCCACACCTCTCTCCCCTTCCTCTTCCCCCCTCTTCCCCTCCCTCTCCAACCCTTCCTCCCACACCTCCCTCTCCTTACTTTTCCCCCCTTCTTCCCCACCTCTCCCCCACTATCTCCCCTTCCTCTCTCCCCCATCCCCACCACTCCCCCCCTCCTTCCCCACTTCTTCCCCACCACCTCCCCTTCCTCTCCCCCCCTCTTCCCCCACTTCTCCCCCCACCACCTCCCTTCCCTCTCCCCCCTTTCCTCCCCTCTTCCCTCCTCCCCTTCCTCCCCCACCACTTCCCCACCACCTCCCCTCCCTCTCCCCCCCTCTTCCCCCACCTCTCCCCGACCACCTCCTCCAACAATCGAGGCTTTTCAATTGCGGCCGCGGAAAGCAAGCCACCTCATTGGAGGAAGAGGAGGAGGAGGGAGGAGAGAGGAGGAAGAAGGTAGGAAAATGAGGAAGAAAAGAGGAAGGGGCGGAAGAAGGAGGAGGGGGAGAAGGTGAGGGGAAGGTGAGAGGAGGGAGGAGAAGGTGGGGAGGTGAAGAAGAAGAGGAGGGAGAAAGGCAGGAGAAGGTATGGGGGAGTGGAGGAGGAGAAGGAAGGAGGGGGAAAGATGAGGAAGGTGAAGGAGGAGGGGGAGAAAGTGAAGGAAGGAAAGGAGTCTGGAAGGAAAGTGGAGGAGGAGGAGAAGGTGGAGGAGTGGAAATTGAGAACAGACAAGGCGAAACAAAGAAGCGAGTGGAAATTGACGGTACTTTAGCCCACTCCCACATGGGACAGAGCACACGCTGGTTCTTTGGGGTTGCGGGGGTATGTTGGGGGGGGGATGGGATGGGGGAGGAGTTGGAGGGGATGGTAGGGGAGGAGTGTGGGGTGGAGGGAGGGGAGGAGGGAGTTTGGAGGGGATGACAGAGGGGGAGGGGTGTGGGAGTGGAGTATGAGGGGATTGGAGAGGGAGGGTTGGAGGAGTTGGGGGTTGTGAGTGGGGAGATGTGGGGGAGGAATAAGATGCTGAGGGAGGTTTAGAAGGAGGGGGGTTAAGAGCTAGTTGGATTCAGGGGGGAAGGGAGCGTAGAGATGGGGTTGGTGTTAGGGGGGGGGGGTTCAGGGGAGGTTTTAAGGTGGAGGAGAAGTGGTAAGAAGAAAAAGAAGAAGGAGAAGAGGAAAGAGGATAAGACATAGAAGAATAGGAATAGGAATAGGAACTTCATAAGTGTGAGGAGGAGGAGGAGAGGGAGGAAAGAGAAGGAGTAGGAAAGTTGAGTACGGGAGTATTCGAAGGGAAATTGACAGGGCTTTAGGGGTAGGGGAGGGGGAAGGGGGAGGGGGAGGGGGGAAGATGAAGGGGAGGAGTAGCGGTTCGGAAACCTCTCAATGCGTGTTCGGAGTCGCCGCTTTTGACGTTCCGAACAATCGGCCGTCTGATTTTTTTTTTTTTTTTTTTTTTTTTTTTTTTTTTTTTTAAGCCTCATGTTCTCTCGTTCTAGATCTATTGTTTTTTTGTTTGTTTTTGTCTTTCTTTCAATCTTCGTTATCTTTTATGATTATCTTTATTTATTTATTTTTTTTGCATATTCTATGATTTGATTCTCTTTTTTGCTATATCTATCTATCTATCTATTTAACTCTCTTTATCTATCTCTCTGTCTAACTTTCTCTCTCTCTCTCTCTCTCTCTATCTATCTATCTATCCATCTATATCTATCTATCTATCTGGATATCTATGTATTCATCTATATCTATCAATCTCTAACTCTCTCTCTCTCTCTCTCTCTCTCTCTCTCTCTCTCTCTCTCTCTCTCTCTCTCTCTCTCTCTGTCTGTCATTCTTCTCGCTGACTTTATTGACATGTCCGTTTAAAGGGAATTTTTCTTTTCTTTTCTTTTCTCTTGAACCTTTTTCACGGTGGGTGGGGCCAAAGGGGGGGGGGAGGGATAATAAGAGGGTAGAGGGAGGGAGGGGAAGAGGGGAGAGGGGAGGGGGGAGGAGGGTATTGGGGGCATGGATTCGATTATGATTTTGATGCTATGAGATCCATCATTCATGTTGTCAGAACGGGTTAAAGGGGATCAGCGTGTGTAGAAAAAAAAAGAAAAGAAAAGAAAAAAAAAATTGCCTTCCCTTTTTTTCTTTTCTCTTTTTTTGTTTTTGGTTTGTTTTGTTTTGTTTTTAAAAGGAAGACGAAGAATTCATGTGTGAAAGAAAGAGCATTTAAAGTATTTGAATATATATTCATCTTATCATAATTAATTTAGACGAAACAGATCGACGTTGCATTCTCAATGATCTAAATGTTGATATTGATGGACTTTGCAATAATCAACACGTAATGATAATTGTTTAGACAGCCTTTTTACTCTCAAAACAGTTGCAAGCACAAAGAATCTCCATCCTGTCAAAGCAAGATAAGCCAGAGTATATCAAGCAATTTAAATGATGAAGATGCAATTGCACCCCCCCCCCCCCTCATTATAAATTCCTTTGGTAGTCTGAAGACGGGGAGGAAGATAAAGTTTATTTGGGTGATGAATTTTATTTGACTTTTTGTTTATTTAAATATTCTTTAAACATAAAGTACAGAGCAAATTATAATGATGATGATGATAATGATTATTGTAATAGTAATGATAATGATAGTAATGATCTTACAGATGATCAGAATTCATATTGATAATGCTAAGAATAATGATGATAATAACAATTATGATATTAATGATAAAGATGATAATAGTGATAAAGATAGTACTAATAATAATGATACCGATAATGCTAATAACAACAAAAGTAATGCTACAAATCAAAAGTAATGATAACAATAACAAAAACACAATTAAGAACAAAGATGAGGATTATAAACCCCAGTAATAACAAACAACAACAACTGAACCTAATGCACAACATACAGCATCAGTAACAACCAAAAACACAATCTATATTTTGATACAAAGTTACACACAGAAAACAACAACCAATAAAGACGAACGACAGTAAACAAACATCCAAACAAACAAAAAGCAGACAAAAACACATCGCTTGGCACGCTCTTTATATAAAGCAATAATTAACGGTCGTTCCTACAGACCTGGTCTCGTCTATTACTATGAGAGAGAGAGAGAGAGAGAGAGAGAGAGAGAGAGAGAGAGAGAGAGAGAGAGAGAGAGCTGGGGGGGGGAGGGAGGGAGGGAGAGAGAGAGGGAGGGAGGGAGGGAGGGAGAGGGAGAGAGGGGGGAGGGAGGGAGGGAGAAAGAGA
>BOPN01003586.1:17500-27500 GCA_017312705.2 Penaeus japonicus | reverse complement strand
CGTTCATTTAATTAAGGTCGTCTCACTTAATCACATTTTTCTTTCTTAATGCACTAATTTATTTAGTACTATTAAGTTACTCAATGTCTAATTAATAACCATTCTTATATATTGTTTCTAATAGGTGTATATTTTTATTGGTAAATTGATATTATGATGTGGGTGTCTTTTTCGTTATCAAGTTCAAACATGTTGAGGAATGTGTTTGTGTTTGTGTGTTTGTGTTTGTGTGTGTATTTGTATATGTTTGTGTTTGTGCGCTTGTGTTTGTTAGTATTTGTGTTTGTGTGAGCGTGCGTTTGTGTTTGTATATGTTTGTGTTTGTTTGTGTTTGTGTGTGTTTGTGTGAGTGTGTGTGTTTGTGTGTGTGTGTTTGTGTTTGTGTTTGTTAGTGTTTGTGTTTGTGTGAGTGTGTGTTTGTGTTTGTGTTTGTTAGTGTTTGTGTTTGTGTGTTTGTGTTTGTGTGAGTGTGTGTGTGTTTGTGTGTGTGTATGTTTGTTTGTGTGTGTGTTTGTGTGTGTGTGTGTTTGTTTGTGTGTGTGTGTGTCTTTAATGTTCGAAGGACTTAGAAATCAGACGATGATCACCATAACCCCCCTCACCATCACCACCACCATAACCCCCCCCTCCCCCCCCTCACCATCACCACCACCATCATCACCATTCCCGATCCTAGTTCTCTGTTTAGCTAAATAACCTTCACACCAAATCTTCCTCCCGTTAACAGGATCCCCGTTAGGCTGAACACTTGCCCGTTTACGAGAGCAAAGGGAACACCATAAAAAAAACAGGTGAAAGGCGATATTCATGCTTTAACAGATTGCTGTTTTTGTTGTTGTTTTTGTTATTTTTGTTGTTTTTGTTGTTTTCGTTTTTGTTGTTTTCGTTGTTGTTGGTGGTGGTGTGTGGTGGTGTGGTGGTTATCTGTCTATCTGTTTTGTTTTATTTTAGGTGTTAGTTTTTTTGTTTTTTTTATAATGACAGCCATTGTTGTCATTTTTAGTTTTTATAATTACCATTATTAATTATATTATCATTATTGTTATCAATATCACTGGCATGATTATTATCATTATCATAATTCATGTTGTTTTATTATCTTTATTGTTAGTATCATTATCATGATCGTCATTATAGTATTTATCATTATTTTCATCATTATTATTATCATTATTATCGTTATCATCATCATTATTATCAGGATGAGGAAGAAGAAAAGGTGGCGGAAGAGGAGGAGGAGGAGGAGGAGGAGAGGAGGAGGAGGAGGAGGAAGAGGAATGAGGATAGGATGAAGGAGGAGAAAAAAAGGGGAGGAGGTAGAGGAAGAGGAAGCCCAGGAAGAGGAGAAGGAGAAAACGGAAGAAGGAAGAGGAAGAGGAAGACCAAGAAGAGGAGGAGGAGGAAAGGGAAGAGGTAGAGGAAGAGGAAGACCAGGAGGAGGAATATGAAGAAGAGAAGAGAAGAAAGGAAAGAAAATATAAGGAACACAAGGGAAGATAGAAGATAAGTAATGGAACTACAGACAAACAAACAAACAAACAAAACAAGCACAGTAACATTACGTAAATAAGGACATTACCCCCCCCCTCCTCCTCCTATCCTACTCCCTCTCCCTCCCTCCCCAACTCCTCTCCCTCCTCCCCCCTCTTCCTTCCACACCTCTCCCTTCCATTCCTCTCCCTCTTTTTTTACTTTATTCTCTCTCCCTTCCACTCCATCTTCCTTTCATCTCCCAATTCTTGCCTCCACTCTCTTTCTCTCCCCCTCCCTCACTTCCACCCACTCCCCCTTCCTCTTCCCTCTATTCCATTCTCTCTCCCTACGCTTCCCGCCATTCCCTCTCCCCTCCCCTCCTTTACCTCCACTCTACACCCCTCTTCCCATTCCCTTCTCATCCATCCTTCTCTACTCCCCACCCACCCTCTTTCCCTCCCCTTCCCTCCCTTCCCCTGCCTCTCCTCTCCCCTCCCTCTCCTCCCCTCTCACACCCGCCCTCCCCTGCCATCTCTCCTCCTCACCCATCCCTCCTCAAATCTCCCCTCTTCCCTCCCTCTCCTCCTACCTTTCCCTCCCATCTCCCTTCCCTCTCCCTCCCCCCTCCTTCTCCCCTCTCCCTCCCCTTCCCGTCCCATCTCTTCCTTCCCACCTCTCCCTCCTCTCTCCCCTCCCTCTCCCTCTCATCTCCCCTCCTCTGTCCTTCCCATCTCCCCTCCCCCTCCCTCCCCTCTCCCTCCCCTCTCCCCTCCCATCTCTTCCTTCCCACCTCCCCCTCCTCTCTCCCATCCCTCTCCCCTCCCCCTCCCATATCCCCTCCCCTCTCCCACCCATCTCCACTTCCCTCCCCTCTCCTCTCCCCTCCCCTCTCCCCTCCCCTCTCCTCTCCCCTCCCCCCTTCCCTTCCCTCCCCTCTCCCACCCATCTCCCCTACCCCTCCCTCCCCTCTTCCCTCACCCACCCATCTCCCCACCTATATCCCCTCCCCCCTCCCCTCTCCCACCCATCTCCCCTCCCCTCTCCCCCCCCCCCCCTTTTCACCGCATCCTCACAAACAGGGTCATTAAGCATCCATCTCATCTTACGTAGTTTGGTCCCGTGAAAAGTCATCTCCGATATGGTAGCTGTTTGTGTCCAAGGATGCTGGGAAAGATTTTTTTTTATCTCTCTCTCTCTCTCTCTTTCTCTTTCTCTCTCTCTCTCTCTTCTCTCTCTCTCTCTCTCTTTCTCTTTCTCTCTCTCTCTCTCTCTCTCTCTCTCTCTCTCTCTCTCTCTCTCTCTCTCTCTCTCTCTTTCTCTCATTCTCTCTTTCTCTCTATCTCTCTCTTTCTCTCTCTCTCTCTCCTTCTTCTTTACTTTTTACGATTCTATTTTCTTTTCTTTTTGACTTTTGTACCTTTTTTACGTTTTGCGAGAGAGAGAGAGAGAGAGAGAGAGAGAGAGAGAGAGAGAGAGAGAGAGAGAGAGAGAGAGAGAGAGAGAGAGAGCAAGAGAGAGAGAGAGAGAGAGAGAGAGAGAGAGAGAGAGAGAGAGAGAGAGAGAGAGAGAGAGAGAGAGAGAGAGAGAAAGAAAGAGAGAGAGAAAGAGAGAAAGAAAGAAAGAAAGAGAGAGAGAGAGAAAGAGAAAGAGAGAGAATAAAATATATATTAATTTCTAATCATTCACATACACAGTCAAATAGATAGATAGATAGATAGATAGATAGATAAATGAATGAAAGAATAAATGGATAGATGGATAGATAGATCGACAGATACATAGATAAATGAATGAATGAATGAATATATGGATAAATAGATAGACAGATAGACAGATAAATTAATGAATGAACAATTGATAGATAGATAGATAGATAGTTAGTTAGATAGATGAATAGAAAGATATATAGATAAATCAATGAATTAATTAATTAAAAGATAGATCGATAGATAGACAGATAGATAGATAAATGACTGAATGAATAAATGGATAGATAGATAGATAAATGAATGAATTAATAAATAAATGAATAGATAGATAAATAGATGAATGAATGAATAAATAGATAGAAAGATAGATAGATAAATGAATGAATGAATAAATAAGCAGATGAATAGATAGATAGAGCAAGAAATAAGGGAGTCAATAAACAGATAGATGAAGAGATAGATAAATAGATATTTACATAATTAGAAAAACATGTGAATTCCATGGAAGATAAGCAAATAAAAACAAATAAACAAGTGTCCAGATAGAAGATAAACAACAACAAAATCAAAGAGACAGATTGGGTAATCAACAAAAAAATAAGTTTATATATAAATAAATAAACAAAGTCCTAAAAATAGGATACAATTTCCCTATTTATGTGTCATGGATAAATAGGAAGGTTCTCGAAGAATGATTAACCCCCCTCCCCACCCCACCTCACCCCCTCCCGTCCCATATCTTCTCCGGTCCATACCCCACCCACCTCCATCCCATACCCCACCCCCCTCCGTCCCATACTCCATAACCCCAGCACATACCCCCCAACCCCAGCATATACCCCCACCCCAGCCCATACCCCAACCCCCCCAGCCCCGTCCGATACCCCATCCCTCCACACCGTCCCATACCCCCCCCCCCCCAGCCCATACCCCACCCACCTCTATCCCATACCCCACCCCCCACCCGGTCCCATACCCCCCCAACCCCGTCCCATACCCCCATCCCCCCACCCCGTCCCATACCCCCACCCCATCTTCTCTTACTAACCCATACCTTCAACTCATTCCCTGGACCGCCTCTGTCACCTCTTACCCACTACCCTTTCTCACTACCCTAACCACTATCCCCCCCTCTCCATTTTCCTCCCCACCCCCCTCTCTAACCCCTCTCCTCCCTCTCTCATCCCTCTCTCCTCCTCTTCCCATCCCCTCTTTTTCATACTCTCCCCTTCCCCTCTCATCTCCTCTCTCCTCCTCTTCCCATCCCCTCTTCTCCATTCTCTTCCCTCCCACTCTCATCCCTCTCTCTTCCTCTTCCCCTGCCCTCCCCTCCCCACCTCTCGCCTTCCCCTCTCATCCCTCTCTCCTTCTCTTCCCATCCCCTCTTCATCATTCTCTCCCCTCCCACTCTCATCCCACTCTCCTCCTCTTCCCATCCCCTCTTTTCCATTCTCTCCCCATTCCCCCCTCTCTTCCCATCCCCTTTCCTCCCTTGTCCATTCCTTCACCCTCACCCTCCCCCCTCTTCTTCTTCCTTCTACCCTTTTCTACGTTCCTTCTCCTTCTTCTTCTTCATCGTCTTCTTCTCCTTCTTCTTCTTCTTCTTCTTCTTTCTTCTTCTTCTTCTTCTTCTTCTTCTTCTTCTTCTTCTTCTTCTTCTTCTTCTTCTTCTTCTTCTTCTTCTTCTTCTTCTTCTTCTTGTGGTCTCTTGTGTTCTTGCGCGATGGCTCCCGGTTACTGTAAGGTGGGGAATGAGGGGGTGGGGATGGGGGGGGGTTGGATGGGTAGGGGTGGAGGGTAAGGGGTTAGGGGCGGAGGTAAGGGGTGGGGTGTTAAGGGGTTAATGGGGGGGGGGGGTTGGTGTAGTTTCGTGTGTCGCGTCCCAACCGAAGGGGTTTGTTTACACTTTATGGAGACAGGCAGGTTTTTTTATTTTTTTTTTTTTTTTTTTTTTTTTTTTTTGAGGTAGGGGGGTGGGGGGTGGGGGTGGAGGATATGTTAAGGGGTAAGGGGGTAAGGAGGGGGTTAGAAGGTGAGGTAAGGGGGTTGGCTTGAGTTCTTTTTATTTTAGGGTGAAAGGGGGGTTAGGTAAGGGGGTGAGGTGTGGGGGGGGGTATATATAGGGGGCTTTCTTGAGTATAATTTTCGAGGGGGCGGGGGAGGGGGGGCTGAGGTGGTTGAGTGGGGGAGGAGAGGGGGTGATGAGGTGAGGTTGGGGAGAGTCTTGTATCTTTGGGGAGGAAGGGGTTGAGGATGTGGGGTGGGGGAGGGGTGAGAGGAGAGAGGGGTGGGGATATAGAATTGCGATTGAATGGATGGGGGAGTGGGGGGGGAGATGGTAGGAAGATGGGGAGGGGGAGAGGAGAAGGGAGAAGATTGGAGGAGGGAGGACATCGAGGGAGGGAAGAGGAAAAGGATGGGAGAGGGGAAAGGAAAGGAAGGAAAGGGAAAATAGGGGGAAGATGAGAGGATGGGAACTAGAGAGAGAGAGAGAGAAAGAGAGAGAGAGAGAGAGATAGAGAGAGAGAGAGAGAGAGAGAGAGAGAGAGAGAGAGAGAGAGAGTGGGTGAGAGGAAGAGAGAGAGAAAGAGACAGAGAGACAGACAGAGAGAGAGAGAGAAAGAGAGAGAAAGAGAGAAGAAAGGGGTAAGAGAAAGGGAAATATGAGCGAGGGGAAGAGGGGGGGAGGCATGTTGGATATGCGGTTGGTTCTTGTTATGAAGGTTGTGGCAATGGGAGTGTTTTGTATGGTGTCGAGGTTGGGTGTATGGTGTATGGTGGAAAGAAAGAAGGGTGGGAGTATGGTGTTATCATTTCATGTGTGGTGTTGAGTTTAAGTAGTAGTGATTGTTATGGTGCTTCCACTTTCAAACACACTTCACACACGCATACCCCCCCCCCCCCTCCTCACATAAAAACGAAAAATAAAAATAAAAACAAAATCATCACCCCCCTCAACCCCCCCATTATTTTTTTTTAATCCAACCACCCCCCCCCCCCACCCCCCCCCAAAAAAAAAAAAATACCACCCAATTCTCAACCCCACAAAAACAAACAAACCAAACAAACACAAATCGCCAAGAAAGAGGAAGAGCGTCTTAAGACCGAGCGAAGAAAAGAGGGAAAGAAAAGAGGCTCGAAAAAGATACGGATATGTTTGTTTACTTAGAGGTGAAGGAAGAGACTGATTAGCGGTTCTTGGGAGACGATAGGCGAGGACAGGAAGTCTACGTGGTGGTAGGCCTATTCTGCTGGCTAGATTTGGGGGGATATATATATATATATATATATATATATATATATATATATATATATATATATATATATATATATATATATATATATATATATATATATATATATATATATATATATATATATATATATATATATATATAAATACGTTTATATATATGTATATATCTATATCTATATTTACAGTATATCTATATCTATATCTGTATCTGTATCTATATCTATATCTATCTATCTATCTATCTATCTATATATATATATATTTATATAGATAAATAAATATATATATATTGTTATTGTTATTGTTATTATTGTTATAATCATTACTAATGTTAGTATAGTTGTTATTATTACTGTTATTATCATTGATATTATTATCATTACTATTATTATTATCATTATTATTATTATCATTATCATTATTGTTATTATCTTTAATATCATTATTATTATCATTATTATCATCACCATTATTATTATCAAAATTATCATCATTATTATTACTATTATTATCATTGTTATTACTAGTATCATTATCATCATGATCATTATCAATATTTTTATCATCATCATTATTTTTGTTATCACTTTCATTATCGTAATCATTATTATAATTTTGTTAACATGAGGTACGACTGTCATCAATATCATTATTGCTTCAGCTGTTGTTGTATGTTGTATGCGTGTGTGTGTGTGTGTGTGTGTGTGTATGTGTGTGTGTGTGTGTGTGTGTGTGTGTGTGTGTGTGTGTGTGTATACATATATATAATATATATATATATATATATATATATATATATATATATATACACACACACACACACACACACACACACACACACACATATATATATATATATATATATATATATATATATATATATATATATGTATATATGTACATATATATATATATATATATATATATATATATATATATTTATATATATACATATATATATATATATATATATATATATATATATGAATATATATGCACATATATATCTACTCACGGCGAATCAGAAGATACATAATGAATTATGTTAATTATTTTTTTTTAAATATCTACCAATGCAAATGGGGGAAACAAAAGCAAAGATAATGATGACCATGATTCTTATAATTACAAAAAACAATCATGAAAATCATAATGTTGATAATAATGATGATAATAATAATAACGATAACTAATGGATAGATAGATAAACAATGATAATGAAGGAAGAGAAACTGCCTTTGTCACCTTCTCAACAAACCATAAAATCGACGGGTGTCAAAAATACCCTCCCTGACCCACCCACCCACCCACCGACCCACCCACCGACCCACCGACCCACCCACCATGGGGTACCTTAACTTATTTTTTACCCTCACCCCACCCCTCCCCTTCCCTTCCCTTCCCCCCATTCCTTAGACTTCCTTAGGATATCTCCCTACCCTCACTATATCACCATAGGACTATCTTCCCTACCATCCATAGATACCCTATTACCCCACTAGACTTCTAACCCTATTTCTAGACCCCTTCCCCTACCTTCTCTAGGCTTTATTTAAGTCCATAGACCCCATCCCCACCTCCCAGGACCCCAATAGACCCCACTCTACCTCATGAGACTGACTAACCCCTCTTTTCGCATATCGACTGGACCCCACCAAACACCTTCCCGACCCCACTCCGACCCGACATACATTCCCCGACCTCGGCCCCTCCACAGAGACCCCTCAACAGAGACCCCTCCACAGAGACCCCCCTCCCCACCCCCATACCCCCAGCCAGGACCCCCCCTCAAGAGCACGTCCTGTGAGCGCCTCCCTTCGTCAGGTTCCGCTAAGCCACGTCTTCCTGTACCGCAATATAAACAGTGACCGCCGCCCACAACGCCCACATCGCCATCAGCTGCGACGCGATGGGGTGTCCTGAGGGAGTTGTGGGTGGGGGGTAAGGGGGGAGGGGGTGGGGGGGGGAGTTATGGTCCTTAGGGGATAGGGAGGGGGGAGGGGGAGAGGGGGGAGTTATGGTCCTTAGGGGGTAGGGAGGGTGGAGGGGTGTTTTAAGGGAGGGGGGGGTGTCTTAAGGGAGGGGTGTCCTTAGAGAGGGGGGGGGGGTGGGGGGAGGGTTCTTGTTGGGTGAGAAGGAAGATAAAACCATAAAGCGTCTTTGCAGGATCTTCACACTTATGGGACTTTTTGTTTTTTTAATTTCTTAATAAGAAAAGTTTTCCTTGACATATATATCTGTTTTTTTATGCGATTCTGGAAAAGAAATTTATTACAGTTTTTTTCTTCTATTCTTTATTTCTTTAGTCCTTTGCTCTATTTTCTCGTCTGTACAGGGGAAGGGGGAGAGGAGGGGGGTGGGGGGGGGGGGGGGCGACGGAAGAGTGTGATCGCCCGGTCTTGTCATGTGTGAGGCATGTGTGAAGAGGGCTGATAACACGGTTTCCGGCGGGACACGCTCTCTCTCTCTCTCTCTCTCTCTCTATTTCTCTCCCTACCTCTCCATTCCCTCTCCACCTCTCCCCTTCCCCCTATACCCTCTTCCTCCTCCCTGCCCCCCTCCTTCTCCCTCCACCATCTTTCCGTCCTTCCCCTCATCCCCACTTCCCCTCGTTCCGAACCCCTCAAATCCTCAAACTGCGGCGGTCAACCTTGTGACAACACTGGGTAGTCCGGACGAAGACACTTCAACATGTGTGTGTGTGTCTTGGTGAGGGTGTGGGGGGAGGGGAGGGGGGAAGGTGAGGGGGTGAGGGGTATGGGTGTGTGTCTTGGTGAGGGGGGGTGAGGGGAGGGAGGGGAGGGGGGGATGAGGGGGGATGAGGGGTGAGGGGCATGGGGGTGAGGGGCATGGGTGTGGGGCATGGGTGTGTGGGGGGGGGGTGAGGGGAGGGGAGGGGTAGGAAGGGGGAGTCGATATGTTCTTGTTTTTTTATCATTTGAGTTTTGATTTTGTTGTTTTGTTTGTTTGTATGTTTGGCAATTCGTGTATTGTTTTTTCACTGATTTGTTTGTTTCTTTGTCTATTTATTTGTTTATGTATCTCTTTTTGGTGTATGGTTGACTTTTTCGGTGTTGCTATTATCAAAATATTGCGAAAAAAGTAAAGAAATAAAAAATGAGGATAAAGATTAGGAAACGAAAAGAAAAAAACACAATGAACAAAACCAAAATAAAAAACAACAACAAACAAACAACAAAACCAGAACAAGAATCTGAAACAAACAAAACAAACAAAACAAAAAACAAAAAAAAAGCAAACAAAAAAAAATCAATAAGTCACCCCTCGCCGGCTCAGCGCGCAAAGAAAACGAGATCCGCGTTGGGTCATTAGGAACCCATTTCTCATCAAACAGTAACCAATATGGGACGTGTCAGTCTCATTCTCGCGTCTGTTGGGAAAGGTCTTTGATCTTGTCACGGGGAAGGGGGGGGGGGAGGGGGGGAGGAAATGAGGGGGTAATGGGGGAGAGATGAGGGAGGAGTCTAGGCATGGGGAGGGGAAGGGTGGGGGGGCGAGGGGGAGAGTGAGAGTGAAACGTTGAGGATAGGAATGGATAGAG
>BOPN01003586.1:5000-10000 GCA_017312705.2 Penaeus japonicus | reverse complement strand
GCTTCGCTCGTTCTTTCTTTCTCTCTTTCTGTCTGTTTGTTTTGATCTCTTTCTCTGTTTCTCTCTCTCTCTCTCTATCTATCTCTTTTGCTCTCTCTCTCTCTCTCTCTCTCTCTCTCTCTCTCTCTCTCTCTCTATCTCTTTTCTCTCTCTCTCTCTCTCTATCTATCTATCTATCTTGCTCTCTCTCTCTCTCTATCTATCTCTTTTGCTCTCTCTCTCTCTCTCTCTCTCTCTCTCTTGCTCTCTCTCTCTCTCACACACACACACACACACATCTTTCTTTTCTCTTTCTTATATAGTTCTCTATCTTTCTCCCGTGCCCTTCTTTCTTTTTTTCTTTTCTGTGTGTTTATGTGTATGTATGTGTTTGTGTGTGCGTGTTTATGTGTCTTGTGTCAGTGTCCTTCATGTTTTGATTTGGGAGATAAGATCTATTTTCCTTTTCCATAACTGTTATCAGTCTTGATTCCAATCCGACATAAAAAAAAAAAAAAAAAAAAAAAAAAAAAAAAAAAACATTTATTTCATGTGCGATAAGTGTCTGTATATCTCTCGCCCGATAAGCTTGATTCTCTTTATCTTTTTTTTCTATTTCTTTCTTTCTTTTTCCCTCGTTCACTCACTCCTCTCTCTCTCTCTCTGTCTCTTCATTTCTCTCATTCTTCTTCTTCTCTCTCTCTCTCTTTGCTTCTCTCATTCTCATTTCTCTCTCTCAATCTGTCTATCAATCTCTCTCTCTCTTTATTTATCTTCTTCTTTTTCTTCTTCTTCTCTCTCTCTCTCTCTCTCTTTCTCTCACTCTCTCTCTCTCTCTCTCTCTCTTTCTCTCTCTTTATTTCTCTCATTCTTCTCCCCTCTCTCTTTATTTCTCTCACCCCCAACCCCCCCTCTCTCTCTCTCACTATGTCTCTCCTTCTTCATTTTTTTCCATTCCTATTTACCATCATTATTCACCTACTCTCCATCCGCATTTAGATTCATCATTTTCGTGTCAATTCCTGCATGACACTTCATGACACATCAATGGTCAAAGGTCAGCTTCCTGCCCTTCCAAAAGGGTCACTGCGACGGCTCCTTGAACCTGCCTGACCTTCGTCATGCACCTGCAGATATACACGTCTGTCTGTCTTAAGATGCTGACCAGGTAAACAACGACACGCGCTGAGTCGGCTTCGGTTTTTATCTTGATTCCTTTTTCTATCTCTCGCCTCTGCTCTGTGTGTGTCTGTGTCTCTCTCTCTCTCTCTCTCTCTCTCTCTCTCTCTCTCTCTCTCTCTCTCTCTCTCTCTTTTGTTCTTCCTTTCTATGGCTTTGTTTGTTTATGTCTGTCTGTCTGGCTCTATCCCCCTTTCTCTTTTTATATTTTTATCTATCTCCTTCCCTCTCTTTCTCTCTCTCATTCTCTCTTTCTCTCTCTCTCTCTCTCTCTCTCTCTCTCTCTCTCTCTCTCTCTCTCTCTCTCAACATGCAGAGTAAAGAGAGAAGAGAGAAAGGAAAAGCAAAACAAAAACACATACACACACATAAACATGACTCATTATTATTACCACATCTCAATCTCTAGACCATTCCTATCTCATCAAAATATTCGATCCACATTCACCCCCCCCCCAAAAAAAAAAAAGAAAAAAAAAAAAAGAAAGAAAGAAAAAAAAATTAGGTTCAGCGCCTCAGCCACCGGTGTTGCCAGAAGAAAACACGAGGGTTTCTCATTATTATTAAAAACGCCCTCGCTCTTCATTCTCGTCTTTGATATCAGCAGAAACCCGCGTCCATATTCGTTTGATATCGTTGTTGCTAACGGGATTACGATGGTCATAATAATGCCAACCTTTCTCGAAGGAATTAGATCTTATCTTGCGGTGAATATAACCTCCACTTCTGCAGGTTAATCTCACGGTGAAACACATACGCGGTTTTGGCCTTATCTCACGGTGAATATAATTACTTTGCGTTTATCACCGTGGATGATATTACCGTTAGTACCACATATTGAACACATGAACAGATGAACACGGTGAAGATAACCGTGTTCGTGTATTTTACTAATACGATAAATACGGATATTAATTTGATTCACTTTCACCCTAAACGTATTCATTTATTCAGGCAGTTTATGATAGTAGTTCTTTAATGAAATAAAAATTATAATAATCGTATTATATTACATCTATTGTATACTCCTTTTCTTCCCTTCACCCCCCCCCCTCCCTCTCCCTCCGACCCCTCTTTTTCCTCTACTATTCTATCCTTCTCTGCCTTCTCGCCCTTTTCTTATTATCCTTCTTCTTCTTCTTCTTCCTCTTCTTCTTTGTCTTCCTTTTCTTCTTCTTCCTTTTCTTCTTCTTCGTCTTCTTTTTCTTCTTCTTCTTTCTCTTCTTCTTCCTTTTCTTCTTCTTTTTCCTCTTCTTCTTCTTCCTCATGCTCTTCTTCCTTTTACCACATACATTTACTGTAGTCTAAGTTGCTTGATTATTCTCTTATCATTATCATTATTGTCTTTATCATTGTTATAATCCTCATTACTATTATTGTTATGATAACCATTGTCATTATCATCTTTATTATTGTTATTATTATCCTTAGTATTATCATTGTCATTATCATCATTATCATTGTTATTATTGCATTATTAGTACCATCATTATTATCATCAGAGAGAGAGAGAGAGAGAGAGAAAGAGAGAGAGAGAGAGAGAGAGAGAGAGAGAGAGAGGGAGAGAGAGAGAGCCTTCACACTCCTTCTACCCCCCCCCCCTCTCCCCACAACCACAAAAACACTGAAAACACAGATATACCTCTACTTATCTCACACACATACACACAACCACCCCCTCTCCCCGTTCTCCATCTCACACCCTATCTCCCTCCCCCCCCCCCCCTCTCCATCCTTGTTCTCCATCTCTCCAACCTACCTCCTCCTCCCCTCCCTCTCTCAACCTGCCCCCCCCTCCTCCTCCCTCCCCATCCCCCTTCAATCTACCCTACCCCCTCCCATCCTCCCTTACCTACCCTACCCCCTACCTACCCTCCCCCCAACACTCATCTCCCCCCCTTCCCCATCCAACACCCCCACACCCATCCCACCCTTCCTCCCCACAATCCCCCCTCTTTTCCCTTACCTCCCCCATCCAACACCCCCTCCTCACCCTACCTCCCCCTCCTCACCCTACCTCCCCCTCCTCACCCTACCTCCCCCCAACACTCCTCTCCCCTCCCCCCTCATCCCCCCCTACCTCTCCCTTCCCTCCCCCCTCCTCACCCTACCTCCCCCCAACACTCCTCTCCCCTCCCCCCCCACCCCCCCATCCCACCCTACCTCCCCCCAACACTCGTCTCCCCTCCCCCAACACTCCTCTCCCCTCCCCCTCACACACACACACACACACACGTCACCCTACTCCCCATCCCTCAGCCCCCCCTCTACCACACATTGGGCTTACCCCAAACCAAGGGTTTGAAAGAGCAGACGGGAACTTGTAAACAAACGAAGTCGAGGAGGCGAGGTGGGACGAGAGAACGCCATCAGCTGGAGTGGACGGGGGGGTGGGGGTGGGAGGGGAGGCGGGGGGATGTGGGGGGAGAAGGCTGTGGGGGGGGAGGAGGAGGAGGTGTTGGGGGGATGGGGGGAGGAGGAGGAGGAGGTGTGTGGGGGGAGGATGTGGGGGGGGAGGGTGAGGGTGGAGATGGGGAAGAAAGGTGTGTGGAGGGATGTGGGGGGAGGAGGAGGAGGTGTGTGTGAGGGGGGGAAAGTTTGAAGTTGGGGAAGGAAGGAGGTAAGGGGGAGGAGGTGATGGGTAATGGGTGGGAAGGAGGTGGGGAGGAGATGAGCAGGGAGTGTGGAGGTGGGAGAAGGAAGGAGGTAGCTGGGGTAAGGGGGGATGTAGAGATGGAGGAGGAGTCTAGAATAGTGAAGCGAGGTGGATGGTAGTGTGGGGAGGAGGAGGAGGAGGAGGAAAAATTTGAGGAGTAAAGAGCATGGTTTGGAAGGAACAGGTGGAAGAAGAGGAAGGATTGGAGGAGGAGAAAGAGAAGGAAGAAGAATAGGAGGAGGAAGAAGAGGAGGAAGGGGAGAGGGAAGAATAAGAGGAAGAGAAGAAGGAAGCAGAGGAAAAGGAAGAAGAGGAAAACGAGGAGGAGGAGGAGGAGGAAGAAGAAGAAGAAGAAGAGGAGGAGAAGAAGGAAGAAGAGGAGGAAGAAGAGAAGAAAGAAGAGGAGCAAGAAGAGGAGTAGAAAGATGAAGAGGAGGAGGAGGGGAAGGAAGAAGAGGAGCAAGAAGAGGAGGAGGAAGAAAATGAGGAAGAGGAGAGGAAGAAGAGGAGGAGGAAGAAAATGAGGAAGAGGAGAGGAAGAAGAGGAGGAGGAGAAGGAAGAAGAGGAAGAAGATGAGAAAGAGGAGAAGAAAGAAGAGGAGGAGGAAGAAAATGGAGAAGAGGGGAGAAAGAAGAAGAGGAGGAGGAAGAAGATGAAGAAGAGGGGAGAAAGAAGAGGAGGAGGAGGAAGAAGATGAAGAAGAGGGGAGGAAGAATAGGATGAGGAGGGAGAAGAGGAGGAAGAGGAAAGAGAAATAACTCGTAGAGACGGCTAGTCACAGAGTTCAGATCTTGACGCGGGTTCCCTTGATGCCTCGCCAGCTAATGGCACTCGTAAAAAGGGATCCTTGCTTGGCCGTGTTGCTTGCATTAAATCGCTTGAGATAGAGTGATGTCTCTCTCTATATCGCTCTCTCTCTCTTTCTCTCTCTCTCTCTCTCTCTCTCTCTCTCTCTCTCTCTCTCTCTCTCTCTCTCTCTCTCTCTCTCTGTCTCTCTCTCTCAATCCCCCTCCCCTCCCTCTCTCTCTTTCTCTCTCTCTCTCTCTCTCTCTCTCTCTCTCTCTCTCTCTCTCTCTCTCTCTCTCTCTCTCTCTCTCTCTCTCTCTCTCTCTCTCTCTCTCTCTCTCTCTCTCTCTCTCTCTCTCTCTCTCTTTCTGTCTCTGTCACCTGCATTGACCCTACGAC
>BOPN01003586.1:0-2500 GCA_017312705.2 Penaeus japonicus | reverse complement strand
AAGCAATAATTATTAGTATTGATAATAATAATAATACTGTTAACACTACTACTACTACTAATGATAATAATTATGATAATTATAATGATATTGATAACAATAATGATAATGGTATCCATAACAGGAATAATAATGATAATGAAAATGAAAATGATAAAAATAACAATAATTCAAATAATGATGATGATTATGATAACAATAATGATTATAAAGATAATGGTAATAGTAATGATAGTGATAATAATATCAATGATGATGATGATAATAATGTTATTATAATGATATTGGTGATGGTAATAAGAATAATGCGGGAAACAATGATCTTGATAATGATAGGAATTATAACAACAGTAAAAGGAATTATGATAATAAAATCAACAATAAAGAGATAGATTATTATGATAATAATAACAGTAACATCGTATTCAAATACATATGAAAATCACCATAAATTATGATATTCTAATTCCATCCAGAAACCCTTAAAAAAAGGATAATATCTTAAAAAAAAATAAAATAATCAAAAAAATCCAAAAAATCTCAGGAATGTATAGAACCCTCCCCCCTTCCCCCCTTTCCCCCTCCCAACCACCCCCGATCCCCACCCCCCACCCCCAACCTTCCTCCCTTTAAAAAATAATCATGAAAAAAACAATATGTATATAAACAACTCTACAGGAATTTCTATGGTAGCGGAATATACACTCACTTGTAAACATTTCCCTTTTGGTAAATAAACAGGGGGTCAACTACACCATCGAGGGGGGGCGGGGGAGGGGGGAAGGGAGAGGGTAGGAAGGAGGAAGGAAAGGGGATTGGGGATGGGAGGGGGATGGGGATGGGAGGGTAGGAAGGGGAGAGGGGATGGGAGGGGGGGATGGGAGGGGGGGATGGGAGGAGTAGTGGGGAGGGAGGAGGGGAGGGGAGGAGAGGGGGAGGGGAGGGAGGGGGAGTAGGGTACCGAGGGATGTTTACACAGATGAGATTATGAGACGAGAGGGATAAGGGGGGTGGGGAGGGAGGGAGGATCAGGATGAGGGTGGGGGAGGGGGGAGGGGGGAGAGATGAGCGGGGGTGGGAATGGAATGCGTTTAAAAGGAACGGGAACCGTGAAAGATTGTGTTATATTATGTTTTTAATCTCCTCCTCTTCTCCCTCCTCCTCTTCCCCCTCCTCCTGTTCCTTCTCCTCCTCCTCCTCTTCCCCCTCCTCCTGTTCCTTCTCCTCCTCCCCCTCGTCCTGTTCCTTCTCCTCCTCCCCCTCCTCCTGTTCCTTCTCCTCTTCCTCCTCCTCCCCTTCCTTCTCTTTCTCCTTCTTCTTCTTCTTTTTCTTCTTCTTCTCCTCCTGCTTCTCCTTCTCCTCCTCCTCCTCCTCCAGTTCCTCTTTCTATTTTTCCCAAGCCTCCTCCTCCTCCTCTTCCCTCTCATCATCTTAATAATTTTGATTTTTTAACAATGATAATAATAATGATGATGATGATAATAATTATAATTATTATTATTATATTTATAATGATAATGATAATAATAATAATGATAATAATGAGATGGTGATGATGATGATGATGATACTTGTAATATCAATAATGATAATCATTATTATTATTATTATTATAATAATGATAATGATGATGATGATGATGATGATGATTATGATGATGATGATGATGATGATGATAATAATGGCTATAATAATAATAATGATAATAATAATAATAATAATAATAATAATAATAATAGTAATAATAATAATGATAATGATAACAACAACAACAATAATAATAATAATAATAATAATAATGATAATAATAATAGTAATAACAAAAGTAATAATAATAATAATATTAATAAAAACACCCGAATCACTTGAGCGTTTTGAGTCGTCAAACTTCCCTTCATGAAGACTAACAAAAATCCACGTGGTTTGGGCAGACCAGGAAGCTAGGGGGTGGGAGGGGGGGGGGGGGAAGGGGGGAGGACGGGTTGGAATTTAAAGTGGAGAGGGAGGGAATGGGGAAGGAAGGGAGGGAATGGGAAAAGAAAGGAGGGATAGGGACAGAAGGAGGGAGGGATAGGGAGGGGAGGGAGGGAGGGTAGGAAGGGAGGGAGGGAGGGAGGGAAGCTGTCCTGTGATTTGTTATATTGGAACCTCTGATCTTCGGGGCGGTCTGTTGTGATGTGTGACACAGGGGATGAGAGAGAGAGACATGGGGGGTGGGGAGAGGGAGGGAGGGAGGGAGGGAGGGATAAGGATGGATGAAGAGGTGGGGATGGTAGGGGGGGGGGGGGGGGGTGAAGGAATGGCTGATTGAGAGGCGGTGATGTAGGTAGGTTTTGTGGCGTAAAGGAGAGTGAGTGAGAGACAGATAGATAGATAGATAGATAGATAGAGAGAGAGAGAGAGAGAGAGAGAGAGAGAGAGAGAGAGAGAGAGAGAGAGAGCGAGAGAGCGAGAGAGAGAGAGAGAGAGAGAGAGAGAGAGAGAGAGAGCGAGAGAGAGA
>BOPN01003585.1:142500-147500 GCA_017312705.2 Penaeus japonicus | reverse complement strand
TGACAATTGTAACTATGAGAATAATGATGAAGAACTTATATAATAACTATTCTCACCATGAAAATAATGAGGAAATTACTTATAATAAATTGTTATGATTATGGAAATGATAATACAACTACTTAAATCTATAAATATTACTAAAACTATAACTAAAATAAAGGCAGCCAATTATGTTGATAAAAACAACAACAACAACAATAACACTATCCATTTAATTAATGATAATAACAATGACAACAAATACAACAGCCTTTTGCTGATTATGAATATAGTTATGATAAAAGATAATTATGATAATAATGAAGTTATTATTGCAACGATGCAATTATCATCATCAACATTAATGATCATGGCAATGATACAAGTAATAATGATCATGATAGTAATGACATCATAACAATATAAATAGTTATGAATCTAAATAGGATAATGATATCATAACAATCTTGGGAAAACAAAGTACAAAATGTGAATGATTAATGATCAGCATTAGTTATTCATTATTAATTATTAAATGATTATTAATTATTGATAATTATCATTATTAATTATTATTATTAATTATTATTATTAATTATTATTATTGATTATTATTAATTATTGATAATTATTATCATTAACTATTATTATTAATTATTATTATCAATAATTATTAATTATCATTAATCATTAATAATTATTAATTAAATAATAATTAGTAGTTAGCATCAACGTTACAAAATAGGATGATGGTAAGATTGAAAATAATAGTAATAATAATATTAATAAAAGCAATAACAACAAATAAAAACATTCCGGCTTCTGTTGTTGCTATTGAGTCAGCAATATTACCATGGCAACAGCATTCGAAATGATTTTAAAGTTGATGAGGGTAATAATATCAACAGTAGCTATGGTGATGATTTTAAAAGCAATGGTATAGATAATGATATTGATAAATAATAATGACAACAATCAATTATTATAACTTTAAAGGTAAGATTTCGAATCACTTATATATATATATATATATATATATATATATATATATATATATATATATATATATATATATATATATATATATACTATGAATAACTAATACCTTGAGAAATCGCTTTTCTTATATATATATATATATATATATATATATATATATATATATATATATATATATATATAAATATATATATATATATATATATATATATATATATATATATTTATATATATATATATATATATATATATATATATATATATATATATAATATATTTCTGTATTATCTTTATCATATTGATATTACATGTTATGTGCATTATATATATTTTTTTTATTTTCAGGACAGCTTGATCAATATTAGATAAAAATAACAAAACAATAATTACCAATCTAGTTATAACAACTAATTACAGAAAAAAAAAATATATATATACATATCAACAAGTGAAATTATATCCATTAGAGTATCTGTATTGAGGTGAAAAGACAAAACAAAAATGACGAAATTAATACAATAAGAATAAACATAATCGTTTATAAGTTATGACAAAATAAATGCTATTTATAGAAGCTCTTAAAGCTTTAGTATATTAGTGATAATTATCATAGCAACACCAATGATAAAGACTATATGATAACAAAACACTTTATAATAAACAATGGAAATAGTAATAATAATAATAATAACAATAAAGGTGATGATAGTAAAAATCGCAAAACTACTACTAATAACAATAATGATAACAATTGTAATAACACATGTATAATGATATTGATGATATCAAGATGATGTAAGTAAAACAATTAAAAAAAAGGGGGGGATTTTCATATATTTTTTATTTAGATGAAATGGCTATACATTATCAGATATTCTCCCTTTTTTTATATAGTTATGCGATACATCATACATCCTTAATTGAAGTTATAACACCAAAATATAAATCATCTATCCTGTGGAATTATTCATTCTCATTAATACTTATTTTTTTTTTTTTTTTTTTTTTTTTTTACCTTTCTTTTTCCTGTTTTTTTTTATTATTATATATATATATATATTTTTTTTTTTACCTTTCTTTTTCCTGTTTTATTATTATTATATATATATTTTTTTTTTTTTTTTTTTTTTTTTTTTTTTTTTTTTTTTTTTTTTTTTTTTTTTTTTAAATATCTGGCTAAGAGCTGGAACATAATACGCAACCTATAATTTATTCTACTTCTATGTCGGATGTAGTGATAAGTAAAGGGTATAAACCATCTCGTGAATACATACATACATATATATATATATATATATATATATATATATATATATATATATATATATATATATATATATATATATATATATTTCTTAGCCATGTTAGCAATCACTCTATACGAGATTTTTATCATTCGTGTGTTCAACATGTTTGATCTCTCATTAGCTTTTAGATCATTTCAACTCAAGTCATTTGATGGACTAATAGGAAAATTAATGATCGGAATGAGGTCAAAGTATGATAATAACCCCCTTTTTTATCCGCCTTCCCCCCCCTCCCCCCCTCTTTGTTTACCTAAGCAAGAAATTAATATTCCTATGGTGCATAGCAGATAGCTCGTAGTTCTATCTGTACTAGACTCAGATAGTTCCTGGAAGTTATATATATATATATATATATATATGGAAGGAAAATATTTTCGACTGATTATTGAAATTATTGAAACCGAGTTTTTTTTTTTTTTTTTTTTTTTTTTTTTTTTTTTTTTTTTTTTTTTTTTTTTTTTTTTGTGTGTGTGTGTGTGTGCGTGTGCGTGTGTGTGTGTGTGTGTCTGTTGGTCTTACTTTTAATAATACTGATACCTATATTTCAGATAATAATTGTTATTGTTATATGCACAATTATTCTTCACTTATTAATTACGGTGATGCTGATATTGATGATAATAATGATGATGATAATGATGATTCTATCAGATTATGATGATGATAACGATTATCATGATAGTGTAATAATGGTAAAGATAATAATGATAATGATTGTAACAATCTTGATTACTCTGATAAAACTTCTGATATGAATGACAATAATGATAATAATATTAGATTATAACATATGATGCAAATGATGATACTAATAATGATGATAAATATAATGATGATGATTATGATGATAATAATAATGATGATTATGATAAGGATAATAATAATGATGATAATAAAGATGATAATAACAATGATAATGATAATAATAATGATGATGATAAGAATAATTATAACAATTAACAATTGATAATAATTAAAATATCTATACTAATGATACCAGCAACAACAATGATACCAGAGCTAATAATGAGAATAAAAATGGAAATTACACTAATGATGCTATCAATAAAATCAACAATAACATTAATTATATTGATATACTAGTTTTCAAACTCAAAACAAAAATGGAGAAAATACAAAAAAAGAAAGAAAGAAAGAAAGAAAGAAAAAAAAACATTCCTAATTTTTATTATAACACCTACTTCGCCTATTTTCACCCAATTTTATTTCATATTAGTTTTTTATATATATTTTTTTGATCGATACACTGAACGTTATAATTATGTTGTAATCTAAAATGGGCATTTAATATCTTTAATATATTTAATGTCAAAATGTATCGTAATTTGTCCATAATTTTGTTGTTAGACAGAATGATGAATAAATAAATAGATTCCTAGAATAAATAGATGATTATATGAATATTAGAGAGAGAAAAAAGAGGCTTAAATAAAGGTTATTAAAATCAAAATTCCCAAAATTTTATGATTAAAAAAAACAAACAGAGATAGGGGTAAATTATATTATATTTATCCAAGAAAATGTGACTAAACCAAACACTGATTAACATATTTACAACAAAAACAATGATGATAATAAGAGATCAAATAATACAGTTGTCTATAACAGTAGCATTGATAATAACATTAATGATTATCTTTTATATTGATTTCATAATCATGTGTGATATTCACAAGGAAATCACCGATTGTTAATAATTCTCGGATGGCCTTCGGTAATTATAGGTAATTATCAATTATTCAAATTTGACTTAATTGAAACTTCATCCAAAAAAAATGATGAACTAGAATGGGACTTTAAAAATGACAAGAGAATTTTGATGTTATTAATACTACTTCTAACCATAATATGCAAATTATAAAGGTAATGTTCAAGATAATTTGTATAATATATAATCCTTACGTAATTGTAAGACCAAAATTTTCTTTTTATTACTATCAGTTCTCCAAACTAGCAATGATTATATTTATTCAAATTGACTGAAGACTTTGTCAAATAAATCTCATGCAATCAAATGAAATTTTATGCAATTATGAATGAGTGTTTTTCATTTCTTTTCTTTTCTTTTCTTTAAATACCAATAACGATATCTAAATGGTCATATATCTCAACTTTGTTACAAACGTATATTAGTTTCGGGAAATTAATAAGATCTACATAGGACATAGTATTAATAACACCTAGATTCTCAAATATGGTAATTTAATGATGATAACAGTAATAATGATGAAAATGATAATATTATAGATTGTGGGGATTATAATGGTAATAGTGATAATGATAATAATAGTGATAATAGGCTCTCTGTCTGTCTCTCTCTCTCTCTCTTCCTTTTTTTCCCTTCTCCCTATCTCTCTCTCTCTCTCTCTCTCTCTCTCTCTCTCTCAGACTTTCCCTCTCCCTCCCCCTCCCCCTCTCTCTTTCTATCTCTGTCTGTTACTCTCTACTCTCACTCTCTTTCATCCTCACCCTCCCTCACATTAACCCTCTCCTTAACACTTTACTCTCACCCTCCCCCAACCCTCTCCCTTCCCCCCTCCTCCCCATCACCCCCTCCCCCTCCCCCTCCCCCCCACCCCATCACCCCTTCCCCCTCCCCCCTCCCCCTTCCCCCATCACCCCAACCCCCACCCTCCCCCTCACCCCTCACCCCCTCCCATCACCCCCACAATCCCCCAACCTCCACCCATC
>BOPN01003585.1:117500-125000 GCA_017312705.2 Penaeus japonicus | reverse complement strand
CATATATATATATATATATATATATATATATATATATATATATATATATATATATAAATATATATATGCATGTATATATATATATATATATATATATATATATATATATATATATATATATAAATATATATATATATATATATATATATATATATATATATATATATATATATATATATATATATATATATGTTGTGTGTGTGTGTGTGTGTGTTAGTGTGAGTGTGTGCATATATATATGCATATATATGTATATATATATATATATATATATATATATATATACATATATATATATATATATATATATATATATATATATATATGTATATATATATGTATATATGTGTATATATGTATATATATATATATATATATATATATATATATATATATATATATATATATATGTATGTATACACACACACACACACACACACGTGTATTTCATAATCCTTATTTCTAATTATCATCATTATTATCATCATCATCAATATCATTGTTATTATCCTCACTCTTGTATTACCTTTATCATTATAATGATTAATTGTTATCGAAGTTAAAAAAGAACACATTTGAACATATGCATATACATAACACATCATACAAAACAAAGCCACATCAAAATCCAAATTAATCCATCAATAAAAAAATACATCAATTTTAATAACCAAATTCAACAATCACATTATGACATTTATCATTATTTTGATTAAACATAAGCGTAAGAAATTTCTGTTGGTTTATGTGAAGGTCAGCTGGGTCCATTCCGTGACCTTAGTGAGTGGCAGAGATGTGGCAGAGATGGAAAATGTCACTATAAGTTTGCCTATGGTGTTATGTATGATGTGTGGAGATGTGGTGATGTGATGATGGCGGGTTTAGCGGTGTATGGTGTGAGATGTGGGTTTAGTGGTGTATGGTGTGAGATGTGGTGTTGAAGTGATGGCGTTTTTAGTGGTGTATGGTGTGAGATGTGGTGTTGAGGTGATGGTGGGTTTAGTGGTGTATGGTGTGAGATGTGGTGTTGTGGTGATGGCGGGTTTAGTGGTGTATGGTGTGAGATGTGGTGTTGTGGTGATGGTGGGTTTAGTGGTGTATGGTGTGAGATGTGGTGTTGAGGTAATGGTGGGTTTAGTGGTGTATGATGTGAGATGTGGATATGGTGTTGTGAATGTATGGTTTTATTTCTTTGTATGTTTATACTTGTAGTTGTTAGTTAGTGACTTATGGATATTTTTTTTATGTATAAAGCTACGGTTAAATTATTTTACGCTGATGATTTACACACACACGCGCACACGCACACGCACACGCACACACTAACGCAAACACTAACACCCACCCACACACTTAACTGTGACTCATACTCAGTAAAGGTTAAATATAACAACGAAATAGCTGCCATTTATTTAAATTTCAATAAAAAAAAGCCAACAACAACAATAGAAAACGGAGGTAGACAGAAAAGAAAACGGGGCTACGGACGCTAAGTCAGGGCGTGTGCCTGTGAATTTAAACCTTATTCCTCATATAATCTTGGAATAAGATACGTTGTATCTTTAAAACCTCCCAGATTAAATAACAGTCAAGAAAATGACTCCAGATTACATGAATCCAAACGATAAGTGGCGGAAACGCGACGATATATGTATAATATAAACCCGTAACGGTCGAGAGATTCACAAAAAACCGTGAGAAGAACGTCCTACAAAAAAGAAAAAAAAAGAAAATAAAAAAGAAAAAAAAACTCTTTGAAGGATGAAGGTTAGTAGTGTGACGTCACTACACACCACTCACTCTCACGCTGCCTGTGAGATTTCGCGTGTTCTCAATTCTTGTGAACTTACAAAGCTGAATTGAATATGTAGTGAGTTCCGGTCCGGGGGAGGGGGGGGGTGCACACATGAGCTGTATGTACAGTTATATACAAAGATATTTATTTGCTTTCACGTAAATATGTATTTAGTGTATCTGTTTGTTTGTGGTTGTTTTGTTTGTATGTGTGGGTGTGTTTGTTTGTGTGGGTGTGTTTGTTTGTTTTGTTTTGTTTTGTTTGTGTGTGTGTGATAGTTCCTGTGTTTGTGGCTGTGTGTATTTAAGCCAACGTTTGTATATGTTTGTTTATATCTATCTTAGTTTACGTATGTTTGTTTTTTGTTTGTTTGTTTGTTTGTTCAATAAGCAATTTTCATAGTTCATGAATTGAGTAAATTTAGAGTAAATAATTTATCTGAAGCATCCATTAAGGCTGACGGTGTCTTGTCAATTACTATCATTATAATACATCTTTTTGCGTCCTTTCCATCGTGGTATAGGAAGTGTTTCGAAGGTTTATGTGACAGCGTAAATAACTTAATTGAGAACGCTGATGAATCCGGAATCAAAACAAAACGGACGAGAATAATGGCAACAACAAATGTCATCTTCATCTTCTTTTTTTCTTTTTTCATCTTCTCCTTTATTCTTCCTTGCTTCCTTCTTTTTTCTTTTTTCTTCTGTTTCGCTTCTTTATCGTTCTTTTGTTTTATTTATTTCCTCTCTCCTTCCTCTTCTTCGATCTCTCGTCTCTCTCTCTCTCTCTCTCTCTCTCTCTCTCTCTCTCTCTCTCTGGTTGTCAGACTCTCTCCCTTTCTCTTTCCCTCTCCCTTTCTCTCTCTTCATTCCCCTCTCTCATTCATTGTCTTAATCTATCTTTGTCTTTACCTCCTTTCCTCCACCTCTCTCATACCCTCTCCCTGGCTCTCCATACACCATTAATCCTCGCTCTCTCTTACTCTTTCCTCCCTTCTCTCCCTCTCTCTCTCTCTCCCTTTTCTCCCTTCTCTCCCTCTCTCTCATACACCCCTTTCCCCATATCGTCTACCCGTCCTTCCTCCCCGCCTCTCTCTCTTTCTTTCTATTATCTCTCTCTATCTCTCTCTCTCTCTCTCTCTCTCACACACACACAAACACACAAAATCCTCCCCTCTTTCTCTCTCTCTCTATCCCTCCCTCCCTCCCTCTCCCTCCCTCCCTCTCTCTCTCTCTCTCTCTCTCCAATTCCCCCTTCTCTCACAACACCCTCCCTCCCTCTCCCTCCCCCTTCCCCTCTCTCTCTCTGTCTCTCACCCTCCCATCCACCCTCCCTCCCCTCCCTCCCTCCCATCCCTCTTCCTCCCTCTCTCTCTCTCTCTCTCTCTCTCTCTCTCTCTCTCTCTCTCTCACCTCGTCTTTTCCGAGTCGCCCGCCCAGTAAATCAGAAGGAAGCGGGCAGATGGGCGCAAGCCACAGTTCATCTTGTACCACGCTCTTGGCCAGACCTTTGGAAAATTAGGCTAAGTTGCAAGAATATGTTGTCTGTGTGTGTGTTGTGTTGTGTTGTGTTGTGTTGTGTGTTGTGTGTATGTGCTTGTTCGTGTGGGGTTATAGGGGGTTATAAGGGGTGAAGGGGGTGGGGGAAGGGAGAAAGGGAGGGAGGGAAGGGGTTGTGCGTTTGTTTGTTTGTTGTGGTGGGGTGGGGGCTTGTGTGTTGGAGTGTGTTTGGTGGGGTGGTGGATGTGTTTGTGTGTGTGTGTTTGTCTGTTGTGTGTGTGTGTGTTGTGTGTGTTTGTGTTTTGTTCTTATTGTGTGTGTGCGTTTGTTGTTTAGCGAGCTTTTTCTTTTTTCTTTTTTTTTCTTTTTCATTTTCTCCTTCCTCTGGATCTCCATAACTATCTCTCTTTTTTTATCTCTTTTCTCTTTTATTTTTATTTCTCTCTTAGACATTGTTTCTATTATTGGTTATATATCGCTCCCTCCCTCTTTCTCTCTTTCTCTCTCTCTCTCTCTCTCCTTCTCTCTCCATCCTTCAGTAATGCAAACACGGGAGAATGATTGATTGTCAATTTATTTATCTATCTGGCTATCTATTAATATTAATCTTACCATCTGTATATATCAGACCTGATATATTTCTTGGGTAAAACATTGCAGTGAAAGATATAAATTTGAGTTCCATTGAAATGTAACTATCTGTCTATTTGTTTCTCTATTCATGTTTCTCTTTTTATCTATCTATCAGTCCATCTCTCTCTCTCTCTCTCTCTCTCTCTCTCTCTCTCTCTCTCTCTCTCTCTCTCTCTCTCTCTCTCTCTCTCTCTCTCTCTCTCTCTCTCTCGTTCTCTTTCTCTCACCACTTTCCTTTCTCGTCTCCACCACCTCCTCTTTCTCCTCCTTCATCCACCGTCTTCTCCTCTCCCTCTTTTCTCTCCTTCCTTCTCCAACCTCTCCTTCCACATCCTCCTTTTCCGCCTCACCACCACCTTCTTCCCCCTCCCCCCCTCTTCATCACCTTCCTCCCCCCTCACCCCACCTCCTCCACCACCACCTCCATCACCACCCTCTTCCCCCCTCCCCTCCCTCACCATCTTCTCCATCCTCCACCGTCTCCCCCTTCCTCACCTCCTCCACCACCACCTCCTCCCCCCCTCACAACCACCTCCCTCACCCCCCCCCTCCCTCACCTCCCTCACAACCCCCTCCTCCACCACCACCTCCTCTACCCCCCCCCACCACCACCACCCCCACATAACCCCCTCCCTCCCTCACAACCCCCTCCTCCCCCTCCCTCCCTCCCTCACAACCCCCTCCTCCACCACCACCTCCTCACCCCCCTCCCTCACAACCCCCTCACCACCTCCCTCCCTCCCTCACCACCACCACCACCACCACCGCCTCTGCCTCTGCCTCTGCCTCTGTCGCTTAGAGCCTTGTAGCCCGGGCGAGCGAAATAACCAATCTATATTCATAGCTCGGCCAGGGAGAGGTGGGCTATCTTGAACTTGCATCGTGGGGGGATGGAACTAGCTTGGCCGCTCTTGCTTTGTGCTGTTTCATTCCCTCTTCTTCTCTTCTTCTCTTCTCTTCTCTCTTCTCTTTTCTCTTTTCTCTCTTTTCGCTTTTTTTTTTTTTTTTTTTTAGGGGGGGGGGGGGGGGGGGGGTAAGGGTGAAGGGGTGTTGTCTCTTGATTTTTTTTTTTTTTTTTCTTCTTCTTGTCTTTTGCTTCTTCGTCTTCGTCTATCTTTTCTTTTCCTTTGCTATTATTTATTTCTTATTTTATTATCATTATTATTATTTCTTATTTTACTTTTGTCTCTTTAAGAATCTCATTATTTCTTTTTCCTCTCCTACCTTTTTCTTCCTCTTCTCAATGTCTTTTAAATGACTTTGGATTCTGGGAGATGAGGAGGAGGAAGAGGAGGAGGAAGAAGAGGAGAAGGAGGAAGAAGAGGAAGAGGAGGAGGAAGAAGAAGAGGAGAAGGAGGAAGAAGAGGAAGGGGATGAGGGTGATGATGATGAGAGGAGGAAGAATAAGAGGAGGGAGATGATGAGGAGGATGAGGATGAGGAAGAGGTGGCGGGTAGTGGAGGAGGAGGAGGAGGAGGAGGAAAATGAGAAGGAGGAAGAGGAAGACGAGGAGGAGGAGGAGGAGGAGGTAGTAAGAAGGAGGATGAGGAGGAGGAGGAGGAAGAAGGAGATGAGGATGAGGATGATGATGATAAGGGGATGGAAGAGGAAGAGGAAGAGGAAGATGAAAATGAAGAAGAGAAAAAGGAGGAGAGAAAAAAAGAGGAGGATGTTGAGGATGAAGAAAAGGAGTAGAAAGGGAAGGGTGAGGATGAAGAGAAGGATAATGAGGAGAAAAAGGAGGAAGAGGAGGAGGAGGAGTGAGTGAGAAAGAACTGTGAAGTAAAGGAGAGATGGAGGAGAAGGGAAGAAAGATGGTGATGATGATAATACGAAGTTTTCAGAAGAAGAAACTCGATAACTGGAAAGTGAGTGAGAGAGAGAGAAAGAGAGAGAGAGAGAGAGAGAGAGAGAGAGAGAGAGAGAGAGAGAGAGAGAGAGAGAGAGAGAGAGAGAGAGAGAGAGAGAGAGAGAGAGAGAGAGAGAGAGAGAGAGAGAGAGAGAGAGAGAGAGAGAGAGAGAGAGAGAGAGAGAGAGAGAGAAGAGAGAGAGAGAGAGAGAGGGAGAGAGAGAGAGAGAGAGAGAGAGAAAGAGGGAGAGAGGAAGAGAGAAAAAAGGAGAAACACAGAAAAAAAAGAGAACCAGAGAAAAACGAAACAAAAAAAAAAAAGAATAAAAAAACACGAAATCCAGAGAGAAGACAAAAAGAGAGAGAAAACAAAAAAAAAACAAAAACAACAACAAACCCAACAACGAAAAAAAAAAAAACTCAAAGAACAAGAAAAGAACCCAAAGAAAGAACAACACCCCCCCCCCCCCCCATACAAGAGTTATTCCAAGAGAAGAGGCCAACCAACCAACCAACACTCGCTCTTCCGCCAGCCCAGAACTCCATCTTGAGACCGAGCGAGTGAGCGAGCGAGTGAGCGACCGACCGACCGCCTCCACCGCCGCCGCGTTCACTAGCAGAGACGTCCCTTCGAAGTGATGTCGGGAGATGAGGCTTCCGTCGTTCGCTTGTACGTACATAGATATGCGTGTACGTACATTGATATGCGTGTATGTGCATAGATATGTGTGTATGTGCATTGATACGTGTGTATGTACATTGATATGCGTGTACGTACATAGATATGTGTGTATGTACATAGATACGTGTGTACGTACATTGATATGCGTGTACGTACATAGATACGTGTGTACGTGCTCAGATCCGAGCGTGCGTACATAGATACGCGGGTACGTACATAGACACGCGTGTACGCACATAGACACGCGTGTACATACATAGATACGCGTGTACGTACACAGATACGCGTGTACGTACATAGACAAGCGCGTACGTATACAAACACGCGTGCACGTACATAGAGACGCGTGTACGTACATAGACACGCGTGTACGTACACAGACACGTGCGTACATACACAAACACGCGCGTACAGACATGCATGCAGACATGTACACACAGATACGAGCATACAGACACGGATGTATTCATATATAAAAGGAAATACGCTTGCAGACATACGGATAAATTACATACACAGACGGATACATGTACATACAGATACACTCTTCGTATATGATACGCATAGTCGTACAGACATCCACACACACACACACACACATTCTCTCTTTCTCTCATACGCACACACGCACACAAACACATATACAGACATCCACACACACACGCACTCTCTCTCTCATACGCACACACGCACACAAACACATATACAGACATCCACACACACAACACACTCTTTCTCTCTCATACGCACACACGCACACAAACACATATACAGACATCCACACACACACACACTCTCTCTCTCATACGCACACACGCACACAAACACATATACAGATGAACAGGAGTGTACACATACACACACACGTGGTTAAGCATACATAGATCAGCATGAATATATAAATGCGTATGTGCTGGTTGAGTGATAGGATGCATTTGTTTGTTGTCGTTTGTTCTCTTCTATGTGTGTCTGTTTTATTTTCATTTTCTTTTGTTTGTTGTTAATGTATACGCACATCCGTATGTATGAATGCGCGCGCCCC
>BOPN01003585.1:95000-100000 GCA_017312705.2 Penaeus japonicus | reverse complement strand
CTTTCCTTTCTCTATGTCCTCTTTTCTTATACTTCGCTCGCTCTCGCTTTCTCTTTCTTTCTTTATCGTTCTTCCCTTCCTTTTCCCTCTCACTCTGTCTCTCTCTCTTTTTCTGCTTCCCCCTTTCATCCCTTTCTCTCCCTCTCTTTCGCTCCTCCATCTCCATCTCTCTCCCTCTCTTTCCCTCCCCCCTCTCTCTCCCTCTCTTTCCCCCTTTCCCTCCCCCATCTCCCTTCCTACCCCCTCTTTCCCCCTTTCCCTCCCTCCTTTCCCTCCCTTTCTCTCCCTCTCTTCTCCCTACCCCTCCTATCTCCCTTCCTATCCCCTTCCTTCTCCCTCTTTCCCCCTTTCCCTCCCTCCCTTTCTCTCCCTCTCCCTCTCTTCCCCCCACCCCTCCTACCTCTCTCCCTGTCCCCCTCCCAACTACTGTTATGATTTAATTTATTCTTATTATCCTTTTCTTCTCCTCCGCACCAGTGCTGAATATCTCACCGTTGGAATGCGTGTAAAAGGACACTTAAAACTTAAAAAGGAGATGACGAAGAAGGAATGACAGTAGCAGAAGTGGTTGAGATGGTTATGATGATGGATAAGAAGGAGGGGAAAAATAAGGAGAAAGGATGAATAAGTGAAGGGAAAGGAAAACAATCAGAAAGAAAAAAAACGGAGATGGAGATAAGGAAATCACACACACACATACACCCCCTACACACAAAACACCCAACACACTCACACACGAACAAATGAACAAACACACCCACAAACACCCACACACGCCCAAAAACACCCATACACACCCACGCGCCAACAAACACCACACACCCACAGACACCAACACACCCACACCCACACTCCCACAAACACCCACACGCCCACATACACCAACACACCCACAAACACCCATACACGCCCACAAACACCACACACCCACAAACACCACACGCCCACAACCACTAACCTCACCCAGTTAACCTGAAAACCACGTGCTTATCCCAGCGAGCAAAACTATACCTATCGAGGCATATATCAACAAACTTTCAAAGCGATGCCCATTTTCACGCCTAGTGTCTTCTCGCCGGCAGTTAGATGTTGATAGGTAATCCATAAGGACATCTGCCATCTCCCTATGCAACAGCCCTTTGCAAAGATGCCCCTCTCGCATGCACTGCGGACTAGGTACCGGCTACACTTGAGGGAAAGAAGGGCCTCATCCCAACGTTAAATCTAGCGGTCGAATGTCCTTTCCGCTCGGGTGAGGGAGGGAGATCGTAAATATCTTTTGGGCCTGTCAATATTCCATTGTTTCCTTTATTTATTATGTTTCATTTGGCCTTTGGCGTTATGATTCACTGCTTACTAGGGTTAGTTTGAGGGAGGGAGGGAGGGGGAGGGGGGGAGGAGGGAGGGGAGGGGAGGAGGGAGGGGAGGGAGGTAGGGAGGGGAAGGGGGGAAGGGAGGGGTAGGGGAGGGAGGGTGTGAGGGAGGGAGGGAAGGAGGAGGGGAGGGAGGGGGATGAGGGAGGGAGAGGAGTGAAGAGGAGGAGGGGTAGGGGTAGGGAGGAGGGAGGGAGGGGGGAGGGATAGGGGAGGGAAAGGTGGAGAGAGGAGGGAGGGATAGGGGATGGAAAGGTGGAGGGAGGAGTGAAGAGGGAGGGGAGAGATGGAGGGAGTGAGGAACGGGGAAGAAACAGGGATACAAAAGGTAACTAAAAGACATAGGAAGAAAAAAAAACAGACGGAAGATAGAAGAAAGAAGTAGAAAGAAAAGAAAGAGAAAGAGAAAGAGATAGATAGATAGAGAAAGAGTAAAATAAAAAAAAGGTGGGGAGGGGGGAGGGGAAGGGGAGTGTTTACAAGAGCCACAGACCCCTGCTATTCATCGGCATATTTTGCGAATCAATAAAATTCAGCCGCATGTGATTTAGAACTATTGGATTTTCTGTGTGAAATTGTTTTATGCGCGTTTGACGTTCTTCCCTCCTCACTTTGTTGCACTGTCGGCTCTTTTGGGGGGTGGAGAGTGGGAGGGGGGGAGGAGGGAGAGGGGGAGGGGGAGAGGGGGAAGGGAGGGGAGGAGGGAGAGGGGGAGGGGGTGGGGGAGGGGGGTGGGGGGGGGGGAGGGGGAGGGGAGGGGGAAAGGGGGGGAGGGGAAGGGGAGGAGGGAAGGGGTGGGGTGGGGAAAGGGGGAGGGGAAAGGGGAGGGGGAGAGGGGTGGGGAGGGGGTGGGGGAGGGAGATGGGTTGGAGTAGGGAAGGGAGGGGAGGGGAATGGGAGTGGGGAAGGGGTGGGGTGAGGAGGGAGAGAGGAAGGGAAGGGAAGGGAGGAGGGAAGGGAAATAGGGAAGAGGTGGGAAGTAGGGAGAGGAAAGGGGAGGGAAGGGGAAGAGAGAAGGAGAGAGAGACAGGAGTTGGAAGGAGGAGGAGTGAGGAAGGGGAAGGAATAGGGAAGAGTATGGAGAGAGTAGATGGAAAAGAAAGGAGAAGGAAAAAGCTGGCAAGACACACAAAGATATCTAAAACAGAAAGGGGAAAGCACGAAGAAGAGAGAAGAAGAGAGAAGAAGAGAGAAGTGAGAATAAAAGGGCATAAGGTAAGATGGTATTGACTACCTACGCCCGTTAAGTCTATAGAGATAAGTTCTTCCTTCGACCGTTAAATCCTTCAAGTTCAAAAACGAGACAAAAACAAAACATCAGCGTGCGCATCTCGACTGGCAATTGTTATCTTTATGAAGACATATGTACCACGTCAGGTGTTGTAACAGTGGAAACAATAACTTTTTTTTTTTTTTGAAGTGTAAGTTCTTTCATTTCTAATTTTGTCTCTTTTGTCTGTCTTGTTTTAGTTATTTGTTTAGTATCGTTTATTAGGTTTGTATTATTTCACGTATTTTGTTTTTATTTTATTTTCAAGTAGATTGTTAACTATTGAATATTCATATTACGGGAATATATGAATATATATATATATATATATATATATATATATATATATATATATATATATATATATATATATATATGTATGTATATATATATGTATATATACATATATATATTTCTCCTCCGTTTTCAATATTTCGATATGGAATGGTTTTGTGTATTTGTTTTTGACTTTTCTATTTTAACTTTAACCTACTCGCAGCAGTCATAGCCACCCCCCTCCCCCCCCCCCCAAAAAAAAAAAAAGAACGTGGTAGCATTGGGGATTTTTTCTTTTTTTCTTTTTGTGAGATTAAAAAGAGATGAGAATTAAAACTCCTCCACCTTTGTTCCCTCCATGACCCTACCTTCCCAATAGTTATGGAAATTGAGTGATTTATATATATATATATATATATATATATATATATATATATATATATATATATATATATATGTGTGTGTGTGTGTGTGTGTGTGTGTGGGTGTGTGTGTGTGGGTGTGTGTGTGTGTGTGTACACCAAGTAAAAAATATTTAAGATACACAAGAACCAGAAGTCAAATTGAAGCAAATCCAACGTGAAAATCAAAAACTAAAACCTAGAGAGAAGAGAAGAGAAGAGAAGAGAAGAGAAGAGAGAATAGAAGAGAAGAGAAAGGAGAGGAGAATAGAATAAAATAGACGAGAGAAGAGAAGATAAAAAAACGAGAGAAGAGAAGAGAAGAGACGAGAGAAGAGAAGATACGAGACGAAAGACGAGAAAAGAAAAGAGACAAGAGAAAAGACGAAGACAAGAGACAAGAGAAGAGAAGAGCCAAAACGAACCAGACACACACACAAACACACACACACACACACACACACACACACACACACACAAACACCAAAACCATCAGCATCGTGAGGTCCCCAGCGCAGAGCCGTTAGCAATAATTAACAGACGCGCCGCCATAGCCGTATAGGCAACCTGTAATTTAGATGAGAGTTAGATTTTGCCGGGAAAGTGTCGGTACCCACACCTCCACCGGACAGCCAATCATAAATAGCCGGTTATGTGACGTGGTGCCCTCGTCTGACCAATCGTAAATAATTGTTTATTTGACGTAACAGCGTGCATAAACTGTGACAGACTGGTCGAGAGAGAGCGAGAGAGAGACTCCCTTCGGGTTAGGTTAGGTTAGGTTGGCTTCGAGTTTGCGCCGAGGCTTTTGCGAGGCTACTGTTGAACTACCTTGCTCTTGATATTGCTGTTGCTCTTGTTCTTGCTCTTGCCTTGCTCTTGCTTTGCTCTTGCCTTTCTGCCTTGCTCTTGTCTTGATCTTGCCTTGCACTTGCCTTGCCTTGTTTTGCCGTACCTTTCCTTGCTCTTGCCTTTTTGCCTTGCCTTGCTCTTGCCTTGCTCTTGCCTTGCTATTGCTCTTATCTGCCTTGCCTTGCCCTTGCTCTTGCCTTGCCTTCCTGCCTTGCCTTTCCTTGCTCTTTCCTTTCCTTGCTCTTGCTCTTACCTTTCTGCCTTGCCCTTGCTCTTGCCTTTCTACCTTGCCCTTGCCTTGCCTTACTTACCTTACCCTAATTGAGCTCAGGGTCTAATGACTTACAGAACCACCTGTAAGCTTAGCTAACCAGGTTGTTCGAAAAGATACGCATGTACTTGTCTTAACAACCCTTACCTACCTGCCATCCTAACTTACTTAACTATCTCATCTACCTTACCTACTTATCTAACAGTTCTAATGACCTCAACTAACTATCTATTATCTAAACCATTTACCATCTACCACCTACCTACTTACTTAGGTACTTACTTAACTTGACCTAACCTACTTAACTTTCCGGTCCAGCTTACTTACCTAAGCTGTCTTTTTCCTACCTAAAACTACCATTCTATTACCTAAACTTAAGTATCTCTCTCTCTTTCTTAGGGAAAAAAGGAATAATGGGGGTAAAGGGGAAGGGGTAAAGGGGGAGGGGAAAGGGGAGAGGGAGGGGGGAGGGGGGAGGGGGAAATACCATCCAATTCAAAAGTTATGATATAAATCGGCAGATATAAATATATATTTTTTCTAACAACAGCAGCAGC
>BOPN01003585.1:70000-80000 GCA_017312705.2 Penaeus japonicus | reverse complement strand
TGAGAAACCAGTATCAAAATAATTGGCGTATTTGTCTAAATTGGTTCTATTTCTACCCAATTCCAATGCTGAGGCAGAGATAATTTTTTTCCTATGCTAACTGACACGAACATAGAAAAGATGAAATGAAATATTGCACGCTTAGCAAGTAACTTAGTCTAGCATGGTTGCAAGGGAAGAAAGATTGAAGAATTAAGATAAATATAAACACTACGATTTTCATGATGTGTCGTTGTATGATAAAAATGAGAAAAAAAATACAAATAAATAAATAAATAAATAAAAATAATAAAATAAAATAAAATGCATAATTAACATAAATATAAACACTACGATTTGCATGACGTATGATAAAAATGAAAAAAAAAAAAAAAAATTCAAATAAATAAAATAAAATGCATAATTAAGATAAATATAAACACTACGATTTGCATGACGTATGATAAAAATGAAAATAAGTAAATAAATAAATAAATAAAAGTTTATGAAAACGGATAATTTTAGTATAGAACTTGTCTTGATTTTGTCTTACGCCGTTCTAGCTATAAATAACATAAAAAAGATTTGCAAAACAAACAAACAAACAAAAAATGTAGGATATTAATAGAACTGCTTATTTTGGAGTGAGATTGAACAACAAACACCCATGCAATTGATTAATATGGGTGTGCAATGCATTAGAGAAGCGAATATTATTAACTTTATCCTTTTAACTATCCTTAAGTTTATAATTACTCATGAGAATAACATAAATAAAGTCGTTATGGTTAATTTAATCCGTTTTATTCACATTCAACATCACAAAAGAATTAAAAGTGATAAAAAATAGATAAAAAACAAGTGAAAAAGGGATTAAGCTTATCTTTAAATCCGATAATATTTCTAACGATTGAAATTTTGAGTTAATTAATTGCCACGAATTATCTATCTAATTTCCTAATGTTACAAGTTAAATATCTTTCTATTTTCTTCTTCCATTAACAATAACTACAAAAAAATCTAATTATATAGGTAGTTAGTTATCACATATTCCCACCATTATCACCTCTGCTCATTTATCAATCATTATCACATGAATAACGACTGCTATTAGTTATCTTTAGTAGTTATCCTATCATCTAAGGAAGGGAAATAGATAGGAATATAATAGCGTGAATACAATAAAAAAAGAAAAAAAAAAGATATTGAGATAATTCACCGGTTCATTAATTAACCCCTTCACTCCGGGCAGTAGAAAACGCTCCTCGCGCCGTATCCGAGCTGCCGGCGCGCGCCAAATTTTAAACGTTGCTACTGAATATGACAAGTTAGTATCGTTGTATGAAAAAAAAGAAAAAAAAAAAAATAATAATAATAAATAAATAAAAAAATAAAAATAAAATGCATAATTAAGATAAATATAAACACTACAATTTGCATGACGTATGATAAAAATGAAAATAAGTAAATAAATAAATAAATAGATAAATAAAAGTTTATGAAAACGGATAATTTTAGTATAGAACTTGTCTTGATTTTGTCATACGCCGTTCTAGCTATATATAACATAAAGAGATTTGCAAAACAAACAAACAAACAAAAAATGTAGGATATTAATAGAACTGCTGCTTATTTTCGAGTAAGTTTGCACAACAAACACCCATGCAATTGATTAATATGGGTGTGCAATGCATTAGAGAAGTGGATATTATTAACTGTATCCTTTTAACTATTCTTAAGTTTATAATTACTAATGAGAATAACGTAAATAAAGTCGTTATGGTTAATTTAATCCGTTTTATTCACATTTAACATAAAAAAAGAATTAAAAGTGATAAAAAAATAAGTGAAAAAGTGATTAAGCTTATCTTTAAATCCGATAATATTTCTAACGATTTGAATTTTGAGTTAATGAAGTGCCATAAATTTTCTATCTAATTTCCTAATGTTACAAGTTAAATATCTTTTTTTTTCTTCCATTAACAATAACGACAGAAATATCTAATTATATAGGTAGTTAATTATCACCTATTCCAGCCATCACCACCTCTGCTCATTTATCAATTATTATAACATGAATAACGACTGCTATTAGTTATCTTTAGTAGTTATCCTATCATCTAAGGAAAGGAAATAGATAGGAATACAATAGCGTGAATACAATAAAAAAATATATTGAGATAATTCACGGGTTTATTAATTAATAACAAGAAACGGAAAAAAACTAGTGAATATTTTTTTCTGAATTTATGGCAATTTATTTCATTTTTTATTATTATTTTTATTATTATTATTTTTTTTTATCTTTGTGTGTGAATAACAAAAATCATATGATATTTATAAGGAAATGGATAGATAGTATTAAAACGTAATATATATTGAAGTGAAACCAGACAAATTGCAGCGAAATAGTTGCATAAGATATAGAATTTGGGTCGAAGGATAAAAAAATTGAATTGAAATAAGTCTAAAGGGAAGGAATTATTTGACTTTTTTTTTCTTAAAAAAAAGACACATTAGATAAGATTCACACACACATACACACACACACACACACACGCACACGCACACGCACACACGCGCGCGCACACACACACACATATATATATATAGATAGATATGAAACAAAAACAATTACCGTTTAAAGAACGAAAGAGATATATTGACAAACGAGGAAATAATTGATTAAATGAATTTTAAATAATTTGAATGATCTTATTGTCACATTCTGGCAGGGATAAAAATAACACAGATTTGCAAGGCAGTTGTTTTATTAAGATTTATTTTTGATTAAAAAATTGATTTTTTTTCAAAAATTATTGTGATTGGTATTCGAGACGGTATTCATATTTATATTCAAACTTACTGATGAGTTAAAGTAAAATTTGTTGAAGTAAATGCATTTATTTTTTTATGATTTCTATTGATACAAGCTGCTGTGTGTATATATATATATATATATATATATATATATATATATATATATATATATATATATATATATATATATATACACCCTGTAATCACTCATTATCAGAGTTTATGTGTGTTTTTGTTTTATTTGCTTGTGTTTATGTGTGTTTGTATCGGTGTGTCTTTGTGTGCGTGGTGAGTGTGTTTGTGTGTGTGTGTGTGAGTTTGTTGGTGTGTTTGTTTATGTTGTTTATGAGTTTGTTTTTGTTTTTCAAAATGTCGTGGTAGATATTTTGAAAGTTTTTTTTGTTTGTTTGTTTGCTTATGTTTTTGTTTCATTCGTTTCTGAATCTCCTTTTCCTCAAGTTTTTCTTTTAATCTTATTAGAGGGAATTTTGGGCGTAAGTGGAAGTTTACGCTCTAACAGTAGTCTCTTGGTTATCTTCTTAATTTCGTCTTAATTAAAGCAAATTAAAAAATCTTTTTTTTTTTTTTTTTTTTTTTTTTTTAAGGAAGATGAGGTGTTTATCGCCATGATATTAGTGTAAAAGATAATAATAAAAATAAAGATAATAATAGATAAATAAAAATAAAGATAATAATAAATAAATAAAAATAAAGATAATAATAAATAAATAAAAATAAAGATAATAATAAATAAATAAAAATAAAGATAATAATAAAAGATAATAAAGATAAAAGGGGAAGAAATAGAAGAAAAAAGGAAAGAAAGAACTGAAAGGGAAAAAAAGGAAGAAAGAAAAACAGTCAGAAGAAAGAGACCTACAAACACACAAAAAAAGGAAGATAAATAGATAGAGAGAGAAAGATAAATACAGAAAGAAATAGAAAGACAGAGAGAGAGAGAGAGAGAGAGAAAGAGAAAGAGAAAGAGAAAGAGAAAGAGAAAGAGAAAGAGAAAGAGAAAGAGAAAGAGAAAGAGAAAGAGAAAGAGAAAAAAAAAAAAAAAAAAAAAAAAAAAAAAAAAAAAAAAAAAAAAAAAAAAAAAAAAAAAAATTGAAGAAGAATAAGAAAGAAAGCAGAAAAATACACAAGAAAACAAAAAGAAGAAAAAAAGAAAGAAAAAAACAACAACAACAACAACAAAAAAACAGGCTCAGATAAACATAAACAGAGTCTTAACAACAAAGTAAACAACAAAATTTAATCAACGGATAATTCCAATTTTTTTTTCAAATTCCTGCACATCATATCACTAATGTAAACAAACCAGGCAGTCATTATCAAAAATAAAATGTGATATAATGTTGATTACCTCAAGAATAAAGTTAATAGCGCTGCCAACATAGGAAAAGCAAGATAAAAGTGTAATAGATCGTTAATGAAAATAATTATATAATCATATTGCACAGATTGGCACTGGAGATGCATCGTATGTCATTGTATTTTGCTTTAAGACATAAATATGTTCTTTTGTATTGGTGAATTAATGAGAGTGATGGTAATGATAGTGATAGTTATAATGGTAAGGATGATATGGTGATGATTATGATAATAATGATTGAAATAATGATGATTATTTTTTATAATGATCATAATGATAAAATAATATTAATGATTATGATGATAACAATAATGGCAATGATGCTGATAGTAATAATGCCAATAGTGATAATAATGATAGTAATAATGACAATAATGATGATGATATTAATGATGTTAAGAATTATGATAACAGTAATGATTATAATGATAAAAATAATAGTAAAGATAATGATAATAATAGCCATGATGATAATGATAATAACAATGATAATGATAATGATGATGATAATCATCACACACTGCCCCTCAGTCCTAATACTTTTCTCTCACTTCCCCTCAGAACTCACACATCCTTCACTCACTCCTCAAACCTTCCCCTCACTCCTTACGCCTTTTCCTCTCCCCTCTTTACCTCTCTTCTCATCCTTTCCTCTCTCCCCTCTTTCCTCTCTCTCCTCTTTACCTCTCTTCTCATCCTTTCCTTTTTCCCCTCTTTACCTCCCTCCCTTCCTTACTCTCTCCCCTCCTTTCCTCTCTTCTCATACTTTCCTCTCTTCTTATCTTGTCTTTCCTCTTGATCTTGGCACCTCATTTTCACTCTCGTTTCCCTTATTACTAACAGCTGCATTGCGTCCGTTTCAAAGGAGGGGGTGAGGGAGGGGGAGAGGGAGAGGCGAGGGGGAGAGGGAGAGGGAAGAGGGAGGGGGAGAGGGAGGGGGAAGAGGAGAGGCGAGGGGGAGTAGGAGGGGGAGAGGGAGAGGGAGAGGGATGGGGCGAGGGCGAGGGAGAGGGAGAGAGAGAGGGAGAGGGAGAGGGAGAGGGAGAGGGAGAGGGAGGGGGCGAGGGCGAGGGAGAGGGAGACGGAGAAGGAGAAGGAGAAGGAGAGGGAGAGGGAGACGGAGAAGACGACGGAAGGAAGGAGAGAGAGAAAAAAAATAAAAGTAGAGGGAAAAGGAAAGAGAAAGCGAGAAGGCGACGGAAGGAAAGAGAGGGGAGTAGGAGAGAAAGAAGAAGAAGAGGAAGAGGCAGATAGGTAGATACACTTATATTCAAAAGAGAAGCGAGGAATTAATAGTAAGAATTAATAGTAATTAATGATAACCCTAGCAAATATAATAAGGATTTATGATAATAATGATAATGATAAGGATGATAAAAATAAAAATTATAATAGCAATAAAGATAACAATGATAACAATAATAAGAATAATGATGATAAAGATAATAACGATAACGACAATGATAAAGATAGTGATAACAATAACAACAATAATAGTAATAATAATGATAATGATGATAAAGATAATAATAATAATAATGATTAATAATAATAACAATAATAATAATGATAATAATAGCAACAATAACAACCTAAAATAAAAAAAATAAAAATTGTGATATGTAAAGCATAGATCTCTCCCCCCCCCTACTTCCTTACGCTTACACCCCCCCCACTAACCCCACCCCACCCCACATCTCTCTTGGCAGCGGAAGTAGATACTTATAACTGCGTGTGCTTGTGCTTGCCCTGTCATCAGCAAGCAACAGGCTAGATCAGGATTTTTTTGTTTTGTTTTTGTTTTTTTTGATTCTCAGTTTCTCCTCATCCTTTCCTCTCCTCCCCTCCTGCTCCTCTTCTCCCCTCCTTACCTCTCTCCCCTCCTTTCCTCTCTTCTCATCATTTCCTCTCTCCCCTCCTTACCTCTCTCCCCTCCTTTCCTCTCTCCCCTCCTTACCTCTCTCCCCTCCTTACCTCTCTCCCCTCCTTTCCTCTCTCCCCTCCTTTCCTCTCTCCCCTCCTTACCTCTCTCCCCTCCTTTCCTCTCTCCCTCCTTTCCCTCCCCTCCTTACCTCCTCCTCCTTTTCCTCTCTCCTCCTTACTCTCTCTCTCTCCTCTCTACCTCTCTCCCCTCCTTTCTCTCTCTCCCCTTCCCTACTCCTCCCTCTCATTCTTCTTTCCTCCCCTCCTTTCCTCTCTCCCTCCTACATCTCTCTCCCCTCCTTTCCTCTCTCCCCTCCTCCTACCTCTCTCTCCTCCTGCCTCTCCTCCCCTCCTCCTTCCTCCTTTCCCTCTCCCCCTCCTCTGACTCCTCTCCCCTCCTGGCCTCTCTCCCTCCTTTCCTCTCTTCTCATCACTTCCTCCCTCTCTTTCTACCTCCTCCCCTCCTTTCCTCTCTCCCCTCCTTACCTCTCTCTCCTCCTTACCTCTCTCCCCTCCTTTCCTCTCTCCCCTCCTTACCTCTCTCCCCTCCTTTCCTCTCTTCTCATCGTCTTGTCTTTTCTCTTGATCTTGGCACCTCATTTTCACTCTCGTTTCCCCTTATTACTAACAGCTGCATTGCGTCCGTTTCAAAGGAGGGGGTGAGGGAGGAGGAGGGGGAGGGGGAGAGGGAAGGGGAGTAGGAGAGGGAGGGGGGAGCAAAAGAGGGAGGGGGGAGGGGGAGAGGCGAGGGGGAGAGGGAGGGGGATGGGGAGAGGGAGAGGGAGAGGGATGGGGAGAGGGAGAGGTGAGTGGGGGAGAGAGAGGTGAGGGGGAGAGGGAGAGGCGAGAGGGAGAGGGAGGCGGAAATGAGAGGGGGAGAGGGAGAGGGAGAGGGAGTGGGAGGCGAGAGGGAGAGAGTGGTGGAGAGGGAAGGGGAGTAGGAGAGGGAGGGGGAGAGGGATGGGGAGAGGGAGAGGGAGAGGGATGGGGAGAGGGAGGCGGAGAGGGAAGGGGAGTAGGAGAGGGAGAGGGAGGGGGAGAGGGAAGAGGAGTAGGAGAGGGAGAGGGAGGGGGAGAGGGAGAGGAAGAGGCGAGAGGGAGAGGGAGGCGGAGTGAGAGGGGAAGAGGGAGGGGGAGTAGGAGAGGGAGAGGGAGGCGGAGTGAGAGGGAGAGGGAGGGGGAGAGGGAGGGGGAGAGGGAGGGGGAGAAGGAGAAGGAGGGGGAGAGGGGAGAGGAGAGGCGAGGTGGAGAGGAAGAGGTGAGTGGGGGAGAGAAGCGGAGAGAGAGGGAGAGAGAGAGAGAGAGAGAGAGGGGGAGAGGGAGAGGGAGGAGGAGAGAGGGAGGGGGAGAGGGAGAGAGAGAGGGAGAGAGAGAGAGAGAGGGAGAGGGAGAGGGAGAGGGAGAGGGAAGAGGAGAGGTGAGGGGGAGAGAGAGGCGGAGAGGGAAGGGGAGAGAGGCGGAGAGGGAGAGGGAGAGGGAGAGGGAAGAGGAGAGGTGAGGGGGAGAGAGAGGCGGAGAGGGAAGGGGAGAGAGGCGGAGAGGGAGAGGGAGAGGGAGAGGGAAGAGGAGAGGTGAGGGGGAGAGAGAGGCGGAGAGGGAAGGGGAGAGAGGCGGAGAGGGAGGGGGAGAGGGAAGGGGAGAGGTAGGAGGAGAGGGAAGAGGAGAGGCGAGGGGGAGAGGGAGGAGAGGGAGAGGCGAGTAGGAGAGGGAGAGGGAGAGAGAGGGGGAGAGGCGAGGGGGAGAGGGAGGGTAAGAGGAGTATAGAGGAATTAAGCAGTGGATGAGAATGCGTGAGATTAATGTGTGTGTATATATATATATATATGTGTGTATGTGTGTGTGTGTATGTATTTATGTATGTATATGTATATATTACAAGAGAAACAAATATATCTTCACATTTAATATAGAAAACGCAACAACAAATATTGATGATAAAAGCCAAACAAACAACCAACCAAACAAACAAAAATCACACTCCCACCCCTCCACCCCCCCCTCCACACACACACACATACACGCCTACAAACGGCCAGAAACCCGCCCACACCTTTCCCTTCCCTCTGACGAATGGCCTGGTAAGTGTCCTGGCCAGCCTTCCGTATCAAAAATTCATCGAAAATTGAAATTATCGGCCAATTAACACACGTCAAGGAATACGTACGCTAAACGAGGGAGGGGGAAGAGGGGAGGGGAGGGAAAGGGGATGGGAGGGGGTGGGAGGGAGGGGGTGGGAGGGGAGGGAAAGGGTGTAGGGGAGGGAGAGGGTGGGAGAGGGGGTGGGAGGGGGAAGGAGAGGGGGGGGGGGGGGAAGGAGAGGGGGAAGAAGGAGAAAAAGAAAAGAGAAAGAGGGAGATAGAAGAAGAAAGAAAGAGAAAAAGAAAATAGAAAGAGAGAGAGAAAAAAATAGAAAGAAAGAGAGAGAAAGAGAGAGCGAAAGAAAAAGAACAAGAGAGAAAAAACAAGAAGAAAGAAAGAGAAAGAATAAGAAATAGAGAGAGAGACAGAGAAAGAGGATAGAAGGGAGGGGAGGGGAGAGGGGGGGGGGGGGTAAGGAAGGAAGGCAAAGGAAGAGGCAGCAGAAAAAGGGCATAATAGGAGGGTGATGATAGCTAGAAAAATGAGAGCTTAGCACGCAGAAAGTGTTAAGCCCGCGTGTTGGTTCCCTAGAAAGATAGATAGATAGATAGACAGGAGAGTAGATAGCTTGACAGATAAATAAGTGGATAGTTGGATAGATAGATTGGTAAATACTTATATGTAGGTTTATTTTATGTGTATAGATATGTAGATAGAGAAAGAGATTGATAGATATGTATGTATATGTACGTCATATGTAAAACACACACATACACACACACACACACACACACACACACACACACATATATATATATATATATATATATATATATATATATATATATATATATATATATATATATATATATATATATATATATATATATATATATATATATATATATATGTATGAATATATTTAGATATAGAGAGAGAGAAGGAGAGAGAGAGAGAGAGAGAGAGAGAGAGAGAGAGAGAGAGAGAGAGAGAGAAAATATAATGATAATGATAACAGTGGTAATGATAACAATGATGATAACTATGAAAATATGAATGACAATAATTATAATGATAACGACAATGAAAATGATAACAGCAATAATGATAATAACAATGATATGGATAATGATGTTAATAATGAAACAATGATATTAATGATAATGATGATGATAATGATAATTGTATTATTAATAATGATGATAATGAAAATGATGAAGATAAAGAAATAATAAAAACAACAATAACAATAATAAATGATATCATTATAATGATAATGATAATCATGATAATAATTATAATGATAATATTGATAATGATCATAATAACAATAATGTTGATATTAAGGACACAGATAATAATATCAATGTTAATGATGATCATAACAATAATAATGATAATGGTAAAAACAATAACGATAATGATAATAATTATAATGATATTGATGATAGTGATAATAACAGTAACAGTAGCAAAATTAATCATGATAATAAATGATGATATTACTAACGAAAATAATTCTAATAATAATGATAATAAGAATGATGATAAGAATGATAATAACAGTCATTATGATAACAATGATAATGACAATAATAATGATGACAGTAATAATACTATCAATCTCATAATTAAACACCAAAATGATAACACACACGCACACACACACAAAAAAAAGAAAAAATAATAATAATAAATAAATAAATAATAATGATAATATAAAAAAGAAAAAATCCAAGGCAACACTTCTGATAAATAAACTGACCCACAAACAAGTAAACAAGATAAATAAATAAATGAATAAATAAATAATAAAACAGT
>BOPN01003585.1:45000-57500 GCA_017312705.2 Penaeus japonicus | reverse complement strand
GAAAAAAAACGATGATGCAGACCAGATAAGCAAAATAAAAAACTAACAAATACACACACAAAAAACAACAACAACAACAAAAGCGATTTATATCAAGCGAGAGTGAGTGTGTCTGTGATAGGGTGGGCAGGGGAGGGGGGGGGGTAGGGCAGGGGAGAAGGGGAAGGAAAGGGAAGGGAGTGGGGGAAAGAGGGAGGAAAGGGGAGGGGAAGGAAAGGGGATGGAGGAAAGGGAATGGAGGAAGGGGAAGGAGAAGGGAAAGGGGGGAGGAAAGGGAAGGGGAAGGGAGGAAGGTGAAGGAAAGGGAGGGGAAGGAAAGGGAATGGGAGGGAAGGGAGTTGTAGACAAGGGAAGGGATGGTGAAGGAAAGGGGATGGAGGAAGGGGAAGGAGAAGGGAAAGGGGATGGAGGAAGGGGAAGGAAAGGGAAGGAAGGAGGGGAAGGAAGGAAAGGAGGGGAAGGGGTGGAGGAAAGAGGGAGGAAGGTGAAGGAAAGGGGAGGGAGGAAGGAGAAGAAGGGAAAGGAGAGGAAGGGAAGGTGAAGGAAAGGGAAGAGAGGAAAGGGGAAGGGAGGAAGGGAAAGGGAGGAAGGAGTAGGAAAGGGAAGGGAGGAAGGGGAAGTAGAAGGGAAGGGAGGGAAGGGAGGAAGGGAGAGGAAGGGAAGGAAGGGAGAGGAAGGGAGTTGTAGACAAGGATAGAACGCTTCCAGTATCAACGGTGCATAAAATCACAATAAAACACGGCAATTTGACATCTTAAACCCTTCACTTCCGCTAGCGTTTTCTAATTAATTTCGTCTAATGGACACAGAACAATCTCGCAACACCCATTAGGAATCACATGAACTCTTGTCCCATTACATGTGCGAAAATTAGAGAAAGAAATAAGAGAAAAAGGAGTAAAAAGAGAGAGAAATAAAAGTTATGTTGGGATAGAATTTGTGGAATAATATGTACGCAGATATAGCTATTTATCTATCTACCTATCTATCTATCGAGCTATCTGTCTGTCTACCTATATTTCTATCAATCAATCTATCTATCCGTCTATCTACATATCTATCAATTGAATTATTTATCTAGCTACTTATCTATCTATCTATATTTCTATCAATCCTACTACATATCTAACAATCTATTTATCTATCTATCTATCTACCAACTAAAATATCGAAATCCTTTCCAACCCCCAACCCCCCAAAACCCTCACCCCCCCAACCCCCAACCCCAACCCCACCCCAACCCCCCAACCCCCAACCCCCTCAAAAAAAAAAAAAAAAAAAAAAAAAAAAAAAACAAGACAAGATTCCCATTTACTTAATATAATCACCTCTGCCTTAATTACCGACCGTGGACGATGAGTGTTGAAAATTATGACCGGATCCGGCCGTCGGGGCAGCGGAAGGGATGAGGTCCTAAATCACCCTGGCATTACCGCCAATAATATGAGCAGAAGATAAACAGGCCATTACATTGTCTAAGTTGATGTTTAAGTGTCTCCCCCGGTCTGTACATAGCACGCGAAATCACCTTCCTTCACACCCGGTTGTGTGGGTCTTGGGCTGGCCTGGCAGATGGGGGTCTTTCTCTCTCTTATTATCTTTCTTCTTCTCTTTCTAATTCTTATCTTTCTTCTTTTTCTTCTCCTTATTATCCTTCTCTTCTTTCTGATTCTTATCTTTCTTCTTCTTCTCCTTCTTTGGCCTGGCAGATGGGGGTCTTTCTCTCTCTTATTATCATTCTTCTCTTTCTTCTTCTTCTTGTTCTTGTTGTTCTTGTTTTTCTCTTTGGTTGGCCTGGCAGATGGGGGTCTTTCTCTCTCTTGTTATCATTCTTCTTCTCTTTCTAATTCTTATCTTCCTTCTTCTTCTCTTTCTAATTCATATCTTTCTTCTTCTTCTTCTTCTTCTTTTTCTTCTTCTTCTTCTTCGGCCTGGCAGATGGAGTTCTTTCTCTTTCTTCTTCTCTTTCTTCTCCTTCTTCTTCTTCTTCTCCTTCTTCTTCTCATGATTCTCCTTCTTCTTCTCCTCCTCCTCCTTCTTCTTCTCCTCATTCTTCTTTGGGAGTTTGGGTTCTTGGAGGGAAAGATGTTTTGCCGAAAGAAGGTTAGGATAAGTTAAGTTAGGTTAGGTCTTCCTTGAAGATTAGGTCCTCCTTGAAGGGTGCTGAGGGAGTGGGTAGGTGGTTTGGGTTTGAAGGAGAGTCTAGAGAGAGAGAGAGAGAGAAAGAGAGAGAAAGAGAAAAAGAGAGAGAGAGAGGGAGGGAGAGAGAGAGAGAGAGAGAGAGAAAAAAAAAGAGAAAGAGAGATAGAGAGAAGGAAAGAGAGAGAGAGAAAGAGAAAGAGAGAGAGAGAACAGAACCAGAGGCGCAAAACAGAAACAAACCAAAAAACAGAGACAAACAGAGACATACAGAAAAAAAAACTAAAAAATAAACCCAGAAAGATGGAAGAGGTTCCTTATAGCGGTGTTCAACCAAGGAGTTCTACCGCTGGTTATGCATACATTTTTGCCTCCCCCCCACCCCCCCCCCACCCCCCCCACCCTCCCCACTTCATCTCCCCATCATTACTCACCGGGCGTGGAGTCCGCAAGAAATCATTTTCTTCTTTTTGTTTACTCGACAGCCAACCTTCAACCCGTGGTTATACAATCAGGCGTCGTAAATATAACAGTGTTGTAACTCTTCATTTTCGGATCCCTTCTCCTTCCGTCTGTGTGTGGGGGTGGGGGGGTGGGGGGGGAGTGTGTGTGTGTGGGGAGGAGGGGGGGGAGGTGTGTGTGTGTGTTTGTGGGGGGGGGGGGCATGTGTGTATGTGTTTGTGGGGGTGGGGGGTGGGGGGGTGGGGGGGGTGAGAGTGTGTGTGTGTGTGTGTGAGAGAGAGAGAGAGAGAGAGAGAGAGAGTGTGTGTGAGAGAGAGAGAGAGAGAGAGAGAGAGAGAGTGTGTGTGTGAGAGAGAGAGAGAGAGAGAGAGAGTGTGTGTGAGAGAGAGAGAGAGAGAGTGTGTGCGTGAGAGAGAGAGAGTGTGTGTGTGTGATTGTGTTTGTGTGTGTGTGTGTGTGAAAGAGAGAGATAGTGTGTGTGAGTGTAAGTGTGTATTTGTGTGTGTGTGTGTGTGTGTGTGTTTGTGTGTTTGTGTGTGTTTGTGTGTGTGTGTGTTTTCTTTACTTTTCTGTCTCTATCGCTGCCTCTTTTTTTTTCTCTTTGTCTGTCTCTCTATCTCTATCTACCTCCTTTTCCACATCTTCTCCTCCTTATCGCTTTATCTCTCACTCCCTCTCCCTCTTTCGTCTTCTCCCTTTCCTCTTGCCTCTTTCCCTCTTCCCTCTCGCTTTTTCTAACCTTTCCCCCCCTCTTTCTTCTACCCCTTTTTCTCTCGCCTTCTCCCTATCCCATTTTCTCTCCCTTCTCCTCCTCCTCCCCACCCTTTCTCTCCCCCTCCCCCACCCATTCTCTCCCTCTCCCCCTCCCTCCTTCCCCTCCCTCCATCCCCCACCCTTTCCTCCCCCCCTCCCTCTCTCCCTCCCTCCATCCCCCTCCCTCCCTCCCTTTCCTTCCCCCCTCCCTCCCTCCACACCCCTCCCACCCTTTTCCCCCACCCTCCTTCTCCCCCTCCCTCCCTCCCTCCATCCCCCTCCCTCCTAAAACCACATACACGTCCCTCCTCTGAGGAATGGCGTGAGTGTGCTGAGCTAATCGCCTCGAACCTGTCATAAATAAGGTGGCAGCGGAGGCGGTCGTCAACGGGACTTGTCATATACGATGCGCTCGCCTCGACGTCCGAATGGGGAGGATGGGGAAGAAGATGGGGGAGATGATGGGGGAGAGACGGATGAGGGAGGATGGGGGAGGATGGGGGGGAAGATGGGGGAGGATGGGGAAGATGATGGGGGGGAAGATGAGGGAGGATGGGGGAGAGACGGATGGGGGAAGATGGGGAAGAGATGGTGGAGAGATGATGGGGGAGGATGGGGAAGAGACGGATGGGGAAGAGACGGGTGGGAGGCGATGGGGGAGAGACGGATGGGGGGGAAGAGACGATGGGGAAGAAGATGGGGAAGAGACGGCTAGGAAAGGAGAGTGGGGTGTGAATGGCATGGGCGTGTCTTTTTGGATTTTTTTTTTTCTATTCTTTATTCCTATGATTATTTATTTTTCATTTTTATTTGTTTATTTTTTTTCTTTTTTCTTTGGTTGGTTGGTTTGTCTTTTTTTATTTTGTATTGATTTGTTTATCTTTTTTATTTGGATTGATTTTTATTTTTTTTTTTTGAGGAGGAGGAAGGAGGAATAGGTAGAGAGGAAGAGAATTAGAGAAGATGGAGGAGATGAGAGGAATTGAGGGAGAAGGAGACGAAGGAAAGGAGAGATGAAGAGAAAGGGGGAAAAAATCAGATCTTCGGGGATCTTGAAATTCATCACACCTTTTTTCTTCCCTCTTCTCATCTCGTCTTGTTTTTCACCTTTTTTTCCATTTTTTGTTGATGGGGGGGAGACAGAAAATTTAAATAAGACAGACACACACACATAGACGCCCACACACACATAACCCCTACCCACCCACACGCAAACAAACACTCCCCTACACCCAATCCCCCCCCCCAAACCACCCCCATACACCCCTCCCCCACCTTCCACCCTTCCAACCCCCTCCACCCTCCCCCATCTCCTGCCCTCACAAACTCCCACCTTTCACCCCCCCACACAACCCCCTCCCCACATAACCCCCACCCAACCCCTCCACCCCCACCCAATCCCCTCCACCCCTACCCACCACCCACCCCACCCCAACCCCACATAACCCCCAACCCCCACCCCCAACACGAATCACCCGGCAAATCATATCAAACAAAACTTTCGGAAAAGCCATCCAGGGTAACAAAACTCCCCCTCCTCCCCTCTCCCGTCCCGCCCCCCCCCCCCAGCCGAGCCGATGATGATGAAGAACCTCCACCGTCAGGACCTGCTTCTCGCGAGTCCCTTAGTGAAGATGGAGAGCGTAGCCAGGTCGCCATTACGCCAGGAGTGACGTGGGCGTAATGGCCGAGAGATTTATTTCTTCGAGGCGGACTCGCGTACTTGCCGTGTTTTGAGTCGCTACCGAGTTACCTGGCCTGCCGTGAGGGGCGCTTCTCTCTCTCTCTCTCTTTCTCTTTCGCCTTCTTTCTTTCTCTTTGTTTTTGTCTTTCTTTTTCTTTCTCGTTCGTTCTATCTTTCTCTCTCTCTCTCTCTCTTTCTCTTTGTCTTTCTTTTTCTCTTTCGTTCTCTCGTTCATTCTCTCTCTCTTTCTCTTTGTTTTTCTCTGAATGTCCATGTATTTGTCTATGTTTCTCCCACCCCCTCCCTCCCTCCCCCAATATTGTCCCCCCTCCCTCCCTTCCTTCCTCCCTCCCTCCCTCCCTCCCCCACCATCGCCCCCCTCCCTCCCTCCTTCCCCCACAATCATCCTCCCTCCCTCCTTCCCTCCCCCACCATCACCCCCCCCCTCCCTCCCCTCCCTCCCTCCCCACGACCTAATTCTAATTTTCCTTAATACACCGGATGCAACTAGCTGTCTATCTCGACCTGTCTGTCAATCATACCTTAGACAGCCACACCAGCTGTCTAACACCATCCTGGGACCCACACCTGTCTTTACTTTTCATTAAGTATTAAAGGAGGTATTTGTAATAGTCTTTTTTTTTATTATCAATTTTTTTTTAGATGTTGTAATGGCTTATGTGTCAGTTTTGTGTTATTATTGTTGTATTTATGTAATTATTTGTGGTTAATTCTATGATGTTATAACAAGTGATGATGGTGATGATGATTGTGATGGTGATGATTGTGATGATGATGGTGATGATGATGATGATTGTGATGGTGATGATTGTGATGGTAATGGTGGGGATGATGATGATGGTGGTGGTGATGATGGTAATGGTGATGGTGATTGTAATGATGATGGTGAGGATGATGGTAATGGTGATGATGATGGTAATGGTGATGGTGATTGTAATGATGGTGATGGTGAGGATGATGGTAATGGTGATGATGATGGTAATGGTGATGATGATGGTAATGGTGCTGCTGATGATGATGATTGTGATGGTGATGATTGTGATGATGATGATTTTGATGGTGATGATGATGATAATGGTGATGGTGATGATGATAATGATATAAATTATATCAACAATCATAATAATTATAGTGATAACAATAACCATAAACGAATTGATGATAACAGCAATAATGATAATAACAGCAATAATGATGATAATTATAATAACGATGATTACAATAATAGTACAATGATGATTATAATGATAATAAAAATGATATCAATAATAATGATAATGATGACAATAATATTAATCATATTAATAACAGTAAGTAACAACGATAATATTAGTAACAATAATTATAATAACAATAATCAAAGTAATATAAGTGATCATGATAATAACAATGACAATGAAAATGTTACGAATGACATGACAATAGACATGCCTTTAAGTGTTCTTATCATCGCCTCAAAAATCGCCTAATTATTATTACAACTTAAGTGGAACTAAGCGTTATGTTGAATGCAACATAATGCATAGAAAGAAGACAGGATGTTAATGGGACAATGCAATAACTAATATCTTGATGTGAGTCCATTTTATGTGAGAATCTTGCAACATTTTCAACTTTCTTCAATATTGCTAGAGAGGAAGAGAAGTGACTGGATATCAGAGGTCTTCAAAGTTGCATGGAAATGATTAATAAAATCTCATTGATATTAAGATGTTTACATTTTGGTAGAAAGGATTGATGTGTTAGAAATCTCTCTCTCTCTCTCTCTCTCTCTCTCTTTCATTCTCTCTCTCTGTCTCTGTCTCTCTCTCTCTGTCTCTGTCTCTCTGTCTTTCTCTCTCTCTCTCTCTTTCTCTCTTTCTTTCTCTCTCTCTCTCTCTCCCTCCTTTTCATTTAATCGGTATAATAAGAATAAGGAATAGATGAAAAAAAGTCATGATGTCTTTCTCTCCCTTTTTCTGTCTATCTGTCTCTCCTCTCCCTCATCCCCTCTCTCTCTCTCTCCATTCTACCTCTTCTCACTTTCCCTCTCTCCTTCCCTCTCTCCATCTTTCAACTCTTACTCTCTCTCTCTCTGTCCCTACCTCCCTCCATCCTTCACTCTCCCCCTCCCTCCTTCCCTCCCTCCCTCCCTCCCTCCCTCCCTCCCTCATTCCCTCCCTCCCTCCCATCCTCCATCCATCCATCCATCCCTCCCTCTCTCTATCCCTCTCTCCCTCCCTCCCTCCCTCCCCTCTTTCACTCTTTCACTCTCACCCTATTCAACTGATCAGAATTCCATCTATATAAGAAAAAAAAAAAAAGAGAGAAAAAAAAAGAGGAGAGAGAGGCCCAAAATACACTACATAACTGATTATGATTTAGGACACCGGTTGCAGTGGTCATAACTCTTTTTTTTTTTTTTTTTTTTTTTTTTTTTGGACAACACTACTCATTACAGCGAAGGCTAGGGGTGGGGGGGGATGGAGGGGAGGAATGGGGGTGGGGGTGGGGAGGAGGGGTATAGTGGAAAGGGGGGGAATGGGGGTGGGGAGGAGGGGTATAGTGGAAAGGGGGGGATGGGGGGAGGGGAGGATGGGTATAGTGGAAAGGGGGGGGATTGGGGTGAGGGTGGGGGTGGGGAGGAGGGGTGTAGTGGAAAGGGGGGGGAATGGGGGTGGGGGTAGGGGATGGGAGGAGGGGTATAGTGGAAAGGGGGGGAATGGGGGTGGGGAGGGGAGGAGGAGGGGTATAGTGGAAAGGGGGGGAATGGGGGTGGGGGTGGGGGAGGAGGAGGGGAAATGGGGATGGGGGGAATGGGGGTAGGGAGGAGGGGTATGGTGGAAAGGGGGGGAATTGGGGTGGGGGTGGGGGAGGAGGGGTGTAGTGGAAAGGGGGGGGGATGCGGGTGGGGATGGGGGAGGAGGGGTGTAGTGGAAGGGGGAGGAATGGGGGTAGGGGTGGGGGTGGGGGAGGAGGGGGAATGGGGGTGGTATGGGTGAGGGGAGGAGGGGTATAGTGGAAAGGGGGGAATGGGGGGGTATAGTGGAAAAGGATAGGGGGTGAGGGAGTACTGGGGTAAAGGGTGAGTAGGCAGGGGCAACGGGAAGGGTATATGTGTAAGGGGGAGGGGTAGGGTGTGTGGGTTGAAGGTATGGGGGTATGGGAGGAAGGGTAAGAGGTAGAGAGAGAGAGGGGAGGGGGAGGGAGGAAGGAAGAGAGGGAGAGGGAGAGGGGAGGGGGAGGGAGGAAGGAAGGGAGGGAGGGAGGGAGGGAGGGAGAGAAGGAGAGGGAGAGAGAGAGAGAGAAGAGAAGAGAGAGAGAGAGAAAGAAAGAGAGAGAGAGAGAGAGAGAGAGAGAGAGAAAGAAAGAGAAAGAGAATGAGAAAGAGAAAGAGAGAGAGCGAGAGAAGGAGAGAAGAGAAGAGAAGAGAGAGAAAGTAAAAAAAGGAGGGAGGGAGAGATAGATAGATAGATAGAGAGAGAGTGGTAAAGAGAGAGAGAGAAGGGAAAGAACGAGAAAAAGAGAGAAAAAAAGAGAAGAGAAAGAAAGTAATAAAAAAAAAAAAAATAAAAAAAAAATCTATTTCTCCCACTTTCCTACATCCTACCTCTTACTGTATCATAATGAGCGAGTGAGAACTACACTGTAACACACTGACGAGTTCCCAGCCTCTGTTTGTGGGGTTCTAGAAAGAGGTTCTATTTACATATATCAGGATGGGGGGGTGGGGGTGGGGTTGGTGGGGTATGGGTCGGGGTTGAGGACAAATATATCGGTTTGTTTGTTTTCAGATTTTTTTTTATTAGATTTTTTTTTGTATTGTTTTATGTAATGTGTTGTTGTTTTCTTGTTTCTCATATTCGTCTCTTTTTTCTTTTCTTTTCTTTTATCTCTCTGTATATTTTATTTTTTTCTTTTCTTTTCTTTTATCTCTCTGTATATTTCCTTTTCTTCTATATATTTTTTTCCTCTTTCTCGTTCTCCTAGTTTATTCCTCTCTGTTTTTTTTCGGTTTCTCTCTCCCCACCCCCCTTTTTTTTATTTTTTATCTCGTCTACTTTTCTTATCCTCCTCTATTCTATCTATATATCTCCTCTTCTTTCTCTTTTATCATTCTCACCTCGCTCACTTTTCTGTCTCTCATCTTCAGTTCTCTCTCTTCTTCTTCCTTTCCCTTTCTCTCCTTTCCTTCTTCTCTCTCTTCTTCCCTTTATCTCTTTCCTTCCATTCCTCTTTCCCTCTCTTAATTTTTCTCCATTCCTTCCTCTCTCTCACTCTCCTTCTCTATCTTTCCCTTCCTCTCTCTCTCATTCCTATCTTCTCTCTCTCCTTTCTTCCTTCCTTTCCAATTTTCTCTCCCCTAGTCTATCTCTCCTTTCTGTCTCTTTCTCCCCTTCTTACCTTCTCTTTTTCTCTCCTCATCTCTCTTTCTTCCCTCATTCAATTCTTCACTTCCTCTCTCTCCCCATCCTACCTTCTCTCTCTCTCTCTCATTCTCCCTCTCTACCTCCCCCTCTCTCTCTTTTATTCTCCCTCCATCTCCCTCTCTCATTCTTCCTCCATCTCCCTCTCTCATTCTTCCTCCATCTCCCTCGATCATTCTCTCTCTCTCTCTCATACTTCCTCCATTTCCACTATCATTCTCTTTCTCTCTCATTCTCCCACCCCCTCTCTCTCTCATTCTCCCTCAATCTCTCTCACTCTCATTTTCCTCCATCTCTTTTTCTCTCATTCTTCCTCCATCTCCCTCGATCATTCTCTCTCTCTCTCTCATTCTTCCTCCATCTCCCTCTCTCTCATTCCCCCTCCCCCCTCTCTCTCTCATTCTTCCTCCATCTCTCTCTCTCTCTCTCTCTCGCTCACACACTTAATTCGAACAGACTCCATGAAACTGTCGGTTCATGAATATTTGAACAAGACTGAACACAAAAGCCTCTACCAGAAGCCAGTAATGCAGACTTGCTTTATGTGGCGTTTGGTGGCTACGATTATCATTTGAAAAGAGTCAAATGCTGCAACGTGAATATGTTGCAGGATTTTTTTTTATTCATGGTGTAGGGAGGGGGTGGGGGATGGGGGATAGGGATGGGGGATGGGGGGTGGGGGATAGGTTGGGGGTTGGGGGATGGGTAGGGAGTGGGGGGTTGGAGAGCTTAGGCTGAGATAGATGATTATATAGATAGGCGGGCAGGTGGATGAGATAGAGAGGTATGTTGATTTGAAAGAGAGAGAGAGAGAGAGAGAGAATGAGAATGAAAGATATATATACATACATATATATATATATATATATATATATATATATATATATATATATATATATACATATATATGTATATATATATATATATATATATATATATATATATATATATACATATATGTATATATATATATATATATATATATATATATATATTTATACATACACATACACATAAACATACACAAACACACACACACCCACATATCTAACTCACTCCATCCCTCCCTCTCCCTCTCTCTCTCCCCTTCCATCTCTCCCTCTCTCTCTCCCCATATTTCTCCCTCATACCCCCCCTCCTCCTCCCTCATACCCCCTCACATCCAAACAACACACACACTCATACAACACAAACACCATCAGATAAGTCCAGCAAGCAAGGAAGCACTGACATACGTATGCTAAAATCCCCCCCCCCCCCTAAAAAAAAAAAAAAAAAAGAGGAAGATTGTGTGAATTCGAAGTCTTTCTTTTGTTTCTAGATTGTTGCTGTTCAAAAGATTAATTCCCGGGGCATAAAATGGCTCGCTCTAAAGTTTTAATGAGAACGGAAAGTGCGTCGTTGCCTCTTTCTCTGTGATCGGTTTTGATGTGAAGTGCGTTTTTTTTTTGTTTTTTTTTAATACACACACAAACACACACACACACATATATATATACATAGTAGAGACAGAAATGGAGAGGAGAGAAGAGAAGCGAGAAGAAGAAAGAGGAGAGAAATAGAGAAAGAGAAAGAGAAATGTTTACATATACAGATAAGGAGAGAAGAGAGAAGAGAGAGAGAGAGAGAAAGACGAGAACGAGAAAGAGAACGAGAAAGAGAAAGAAGATATATACATATACATATACACAGATACAAATACATGTACATATACACACACACACACACACATACACACACACACACACACACATATATATATATGTATGTATGTATAGTAGAGACAGATAAGGAGAGAAGAGAGAAGAGAAGCGAGAAGAAGAAAGAGGAGAGAAAGAGAGAAAGAGAAAGAGAAACGTATACATATAAAGATAAGGGGAGAAGAGAGAGAGAAGAAGAAAGAGGAGAGAAATAGAAAAAGAGAAAGAGAAACGTTTACATATACAGATAAGGAGAAAAGAGAAAGAGAAACCTATACATATACAGATAAGGAGAGAAGAGAGAGAGAGAGAAGAGACAGATAAAGAGAGAAGAGAGAAAAGAAAAGAGAACGAGAAAGAGAAAGAAAGAGAGAGAGAAAAAAAGAAAGAGAGAAAGAGAACGAGAAAAAAGATAAACATACACATACACCATATCAAGCAAGCAATCAAGCAAGCACAACCCCCCCGTCGCCCCCTCCACCCAGTATATAAATACCTCAACCAACCTCCCACACTGATTGAAAGATCCAATTTTATTCCTCTCGCAAATAAATACCATTAACTAATGAATATACCTTCAACTACTGATGACTTGCCGGTGTGAACGAATCAGCTAATTTGTATGTACGATCATTTCCTGTCATATTAATTAGTTCAGACGAAGACAGATATCCAGGCTGGATAATTGCAGTTCACTTGGAAAAATCGAAAGTGATTTTACAGGTTCGGAATAGCCGCTCTATAACAATTAATAGAATTCTGATAGGAGCACTTGATGTCTGATAATTAAGTCTGGGAAATGTATGTAACACACGTTCGCGTATGCGTGTATTGAGTATGCATGTATGTATTTATGTATGTATGCAGTTATATATGTACCTGTGTGCGTATATATACATATTGGGTACTCATAGATGCTGTATATCACACGCGCATGTATGTATGTATGTATGTACGCACACACACATTCACACAAACAATCTTTATAACACACACACACACACACACACTCTTGATAGCACAGATACACACACACACACTCGCACACACACACACATACACAATCTTGATAACACACACAAACACAAACAATCTTTATAACACACACACACACAAACAATCTCTATAACACACACACACACACAAACAAGCAATCTTTATAACACACACACACACAAACAAGCAATCTTTATAACACACACACACACAAACAATCTCTATAACACACACACACACACAAACAAGCAATCTTTATAACACACACACACACAAAAGCAAACAAACAAACAACAAATCCTCACAACCACTACCTAACACACAGCTTACCACACACCC
>BOPN01003585.1:10000-15000 GCA_017312705.2 Penaeus japonicus | reverse complement strand
TGATCATTAATATTAGTACTACTACTACTATCATTATTATTATTATAAAATAACCGATCGGTGAAAGATTCATGTTGAACAAGATTGTTTTTATAATTGACTTTAAACATTTAACTATTTTATTATTTTATTTAACTAGTTTTTTTTTATATATTACATATATTACAAATTCTAATCGTAAAGAGGATCAATTGAGATGTTATTTCACTGTTTTATTTTTGTTTTCATATATGGAAACGTTATTTTTTGTTGAAATATTGTTAAATAAAAACACGTTACCTCTTCTCAGAAATTAATTTGACAAGAATTAATTGATATCATACATTGTGATAACCACATTATTACTGTTATTATTATTATTATTGTTATTGTTACTGTCTTTATTATTAGTTATTGTTAGCATTGTTATTATCATTATTATTATTATTGATATTATCATTATAATATCATTATTTTTATCATCATCTCTATCATCTTTCCCTGCACCCCCACCCTCCCCCTTTCCCTGTACCCCCTTCCTCCCTCCCCCTTTCCCCCTTTCCCTGTACCCCCTCCCTCTCTCCCCCTCCCCCCTATCCCTATACCCCCTCCCTCCCCCCTACACCTATACCCCCCTCCCATCCCCCCCAAAAAAAACGCCCCTCCCACCCACTCAAATCCCAAAAAAAAAAAAAAAAAAAAAAAAAAAAAATCCCAAAATTTAAAAGGAAAAGATGGAAATAATAATGATGATAATAGCCATCAAATCTAATTCTAGCTTATTTCCTTCTCAAACAGAGGTATATGTGTGGCAGCATCTGCGTGTCTCGTGGTCTCATAAAAGATGTGACAGCAGAATTAAGATGTATGAATAAATGCATGAGGAATAAGGAACACACAATATGTGCAGGTTCTCCGTTCGCTTGTGTTTTTTGTCCCTTCTCCCCCTTTTCTTCGTATTTTCTTCTTCTTCTTTCTCTTTCTTTCTCTCTCTTTCTTTTTTTCGGTTCTTCTTCTTTTTTTTCTTATTTTCTTTCATTCTTGTTTGTTTGGTTTTCTCTCTCACTCACTCTTCCCGTACCTTTTCCTCCTCCATAACCTTTAGTTCCTCCTCTTCCCTCTTTTATCCCTCCCTTCCCTCTTCCTCTATTCCATCCTATCCCTTCTTCCCCCTTCCTTCTTCCTTTTACTCCCCCACCCCCTTACCCCTCCCACCCCTACCCCAAATGTCTTTTATCCCCTTCTTGCCCTCAGACGTTGCACCGCGATGGACGCAGTAATGTGAAATAACAATGTTACTTGGCCATGAATGATAAATACAGCCGTGGTGATTGTCTCATCAGCGAGTCACCGGCGCGTTATATTGGTGGTGAATGTGGTGAGAAATTGGGAGCGAAGGACACGCCGAGAGGAGAAAGGGAGGAGAGAAAGTGAGTACAAAGGATAGACCGATGAATATGAATGGCAGAATAAGTGGTGTAAAAAAAAAGAAAAAAAGGGAAGAATCGTAATTATATCTAGGAAATGGACGAGGGACGGGGAGGAGGGAAAATGTAGATGTTGTTTAAGTTAAGTAACTTATTTTTTTTGATAATTTGGGTTGTAGTTTTATATGAAATGAATGAATAAGTGAATGATAAACGCGTAAATGAATGTTTAAAAAAGTTTCATTGGAAGAAAGGAACGAAGGGAGATAGAGAGAGAATGTTTAAAGAAAATAAAAATATGAGATATGGTGCAACCAATAACGACAACAATAACATCAAACAACAACAACAAAACATTTATCACACAACAATGAAAAACAAACAAAAAAATCAACGCCGCAATAAAAAAATAAAACGAGAGAAAAAAAAACAAACAGAAAACGGAGAACCGAAACAAACTTTAACTGGAAACTGTCTCGACCAAATGGGGGAGAAAATACGAGTGGATAACGATAATGAAGAAGAGAAATAGGGGAGAGAAGAAGGGAGAAGAGGAGGAGGAAGACCCGATAAACGAGACATCAAAGGTGATAAGATTACATACGATGTGTTAATAGAGAGATAAAGCATAGTTTTTTTTCCCCTATCTTTATTTTTTCGAATCGGGAAGTGCGAGGGAAGAGGGAAGAGAGAGAGAGTAATGAAGGATAAAGACGGAGAGAGATGAGGAAATGGAGTGAGAGAGAAAAAAGAGCGATTATCGTTATCATTTCTATTCTAATGATGGTAGTGTTAAAATTATCATGATCTTTATCAATAACATTATTATCATAACTTCAGCATCAATAATGTTATTACTCGTGTATGTTGTAGTTATTAATATTGTTTTTGTTGTTTGTGGTCTTGTTATTAATATTGTTATGGGTATTATTATTCCTTTGATTATTATCATCATTATTGTTATTATTTTAGCTATGTTTGTTATTGTTATCATTATTGGTATTAACATTATTATCATTACAATGATTGTCGTTGTTGTTCAGATTATTAGCATCATTATTGTTGTTATCATTATCATTATTATCAATTTAATTAATATTGTTACGTTTGTTGTTATCACAATTATTATCAGAAGTAGTAGTAGTATTGCTTTACCATTATTCTATTTGTTATCATAATGACTATCATTATCATTTCTACTCTCACCTTTATTCTTACATGAGCAAATTTTATCACTATCATTATCAAAACTAATGATTGTTACTAGTTTTCGTAAGGTGAGTAATAACAATATAATACATAATCTTTAATATTAGAATTGTTAATAACACTAACTGGAATTTTGATTATTATTATTGATATCATTGCTATCGCTTCTCAATATAAGAGAGGGAGAGAGGAGGAGAGAGAGAGGGGGGGGGAGAGAGAGAGAGAGGAAGAGGGAAAGGGAGAAAGAGAGAAAGAGAAAGAGAGAGAGAGAAAGAGAAAGAGAGAGAGAGACAGACAGACAGACAGATAGACAGACAGAGACATAGACATAAAGACAAATAGACAGACACAGATACAAACATAGACACACAGACAGACATAAAAAGATTCTCCCATAACCATGCATTATGGAAACAATAAATGAAGTATAAACATTTAAAATAATATCAGAAAAAAACGAAATATAAACATTTAAAAGAATATCAGAAAAAAAACGAAGTATAAACATTTAAAAGAATATCAGAAAAAAACGAAGTATAAACATTTAAAAGAATATCAGAAAAAAATATAAACGAAGTATGAACATTTAAAACAATACCAGAAAAAATTAAACGAAGTATAAACATTTAAAAGAATATCAGAAAAAAAATCTAAAAAAAAAAAAAAAAAAATCCAAAAAGAAAAAAATCTAAAAAAAAAAAAAAAAAAAAAATTACGAAGAACACAGAGTGCCTAATCCGAAATAGGATTAGGCACCAGAATTCCTCTCTAGTTTTGGTCGATCGTCTGCAATCAGCCTCTCGGACACCATATTTCTTCGGTATGATGTCACTATCTCCCCTTCCATCTGAGCTTCGAACTCTAAACTCCCTTTGTACCCCCCACCCCTTCTCCTCCTCTTCTCCTCTTCCTCCTCATCTTCCTCTTCTTCTTCTTCTTCTACTTCTTTTTCTTCTTCTTCTTCTTTTCTTCCTTCTTCTTCTCCTTCTCCTTCTCATCCTTCTCATTCTTCTCTTCCTCCTTCTCCTCCTCTTCATTCTTCTTCTCCCTCCTCCTTCTCCTTCTCCTCCTCTCTTCTCCTCCTTCTCCTCCTTCTCATTCTCCTCTTTCTCCTCCTCCTCCTCCTCCTCTTATCCCCGTTCTCTTTCCCCTCAGTTTTTCCCTCTATCCTATGCTGTCTCCTTCTGTCCCTGACTTTTTCTCTATTTTTTTTCCTCTTCCTTCCCCCTTTCCTCGTTCCTTTTCCTCTCCTCACTCTTCTTTTCCCCCTTTTCTCTCCCCTCTGTTGTCTTCTCGCTTCAATTCTTGTTGTCTTTCTCTTCTATCTTCTTCCTTTTCCTTCCTCCTCTCTTCTCCCCTCTCTTTCCCTTCTGTTCCCCTTTTCTCATCCGTCATCCATTCCCCTTCTCTCTCTCCTCTTCCCCTTTCTCCATACCTCCCTTCTTCTCTCCTTCCATCCCTTTCCTCCTCTTCCTTCTTCCCCTCTCTCCCCTTTCTCCACACCTTCCCTCTTCCCCTCTCTCCCTTCCTTTCTCCACGCTTTCCCTCTTCCCCGTCCTCCCTCTTCTCTCTCCCCTCTCTCCCCTTTCTCCACACTTTCCCTCTTCCCCTCTCTTCCCTCCTTTCTCCACGCTTTCCCTCTTCCCCGTTCTCCCTCCTCTCCCCCTCCTCTCTCCCCTTTCTCCATGCCTCCCCTCTTTTTCTATGGTATCTTTGCTGACACCTCTTTTCTCTACGGCTGGTGGAGCCCCCCCTCCCCCCTTACCCCTCCCCCCCTCCCCCCCCTCATATAGCTTTAAACTGACCCCCTTCTGAAGCTATATATAATCTTTTTTTTCCCTCCCCCTTTTTTTGTGCCATATAACTAAATATTCCATGAATCTCTTGATATATGGTGAATGATAAGGGGGTGATGTATGGTGTCTAGTATGTTGTTTGCTTTCTTGTTTGATTTCTTGTTTGTTGTTTGATTTCTTGTGTGTTTGTGAATTATTGTTTGTTTGTTTGTTGTTTATTTGTTTTTGTATTGTTTTGTTCTTGTAAAACTTTTTATTTGTGTTGTTTTAATTTGTAAGTTGGTTGTAGGTAGTTTTGTTAGTGATTTGCGTGTTTCCGTTTTTGGTAAAGCATTAATTAATTTATCTGTCGATTTATTTAGACTTCATGGATTATTTTTTTTAATTTATTCGTTCATTTATTATCTTATATTCTCTCTTTTATGCCATATAACTATTTTTTTTCTTGTTTTTTTTTTTTCTCACTCATTCTCTCCCTCGTTTTTTATACATATATATTTTTTTCTGTCTCACTCTTTCTCTCCTCTTTATTTCCTTCCTCATTCTCTTCCTCTCTCGCTCCATTCTTTCTTCCGTCTTTCTCTCCCTC
>BOPN01003584.1:152895-154335 GCA_017312705.2 Penaeus japonicus | reverse complement strand
GCAGCCAAACAAGTTACAGCACTCATAAAACTCTTCAGTTCCAACAGTGAGGTCACAGCATACTTGTCCTTCTTCACCTGTTGATGTAAATGATTATTCAGGGGAAATAAGTACCCCAATAAGAACTGCGTACAAGAAAATTGTGAGAAAAAAGAAGTTTTTTAGAGTTAAATCTCTCACTGTACACACAGTGTCCATCTCTCCTGTTCTGTAAACAGTGTGTGGTGCTTACATTCCGAGAAGAGCAGGCAAGGTGCGGGCGTTGTTGTAGTAGCAGTTGACGTAGAAGTAGAAGTAGTAGTAGTGGTTGACGTAGAGGTAGAAGCAGAAGTTGTAGTAGTTGACGTAGACGTAGGAGGAAGAGGAGGGAATGGGAATGGGAAGGGGAAGGGGAAGGGGAATCCACCGCCGCCGCCGCCGTAGTGCTCGCCGCTGTGGTACCCGCCGCCGCCGTAGTGTCCGCCGCCGTAGTATCCGCCGTCCCCGCCGCCGTAGTATCCGCCGCCGCCGCCGCCGTAGTGCTCGCCGCTGTGGTGTCCGCCGCCGTAGTATCCGCCGTCCCCGCCGCCGTAGTATCCGCCGTCCCCGCCGCCGTAGTATCCGCCGCCGCCACCGCCGTAGTGTCCGCCGCCGTAGTATCCGCCGCCGCCGTATTCTTCCGAGGAATGGTGGCGGCTGTGTTCTCGCCTGCCTGTGATAGTTCCACCGAAGTTCATAAATTCATCATATGAAAAACAGTTAGATTTCAGGGCTTTTGTCGGTGGCTTTGCTCAGTAATCAAAGACTGAAAGCACAATGACACCTTATACATTGGAGGCACAGATACAGAAGAATGATTAAAGCATGTGAAATTAGCGGCCACAAGTCTCACCTTTGACGTTGGCCGCAGCAGCAGCTGACGCCAGCAGTAGCAGCAAGGCCGCGACGCGTCCGGAAGTTCCCATTATTCCTGACTGACAAGAAGCGTGAAAACTTTGCATCTTTTATCTTTTATCACATCGAGATCTTCAACAGATCCAGGCATTGGAAACAGAAGAAACAGTAAACTTGACTAACAAATACTTAACCAACGACAGAATATTGGTAAAAAAAAATAAATAAATAAACAAACCTCACTTTGAGTGTGTGTACAAGCAAGTACAAGTACTTAACTACAAGCAAGTACACAGACACATATAAACGTACCATATGAATTACCTATGTATGATGTACAATGCTGTATTAATATAGATATGTAACTATTCTCCCTGACAGGATTCGAACCCAGTTTACTTTGTTATATTATGCACACACACACACACACACACACATATATATATATATATATATATATATATATATATATATATATATATATACAAATTTTACCTCCCTGACTAGCACTCAAACCCAAGTCGTCAGATTCACAGGCACGGCCCTTAATCCAATAGACCACACGAC